>OY813000.1:63525271-63835271 GCA_963681545.1 Germaria angustata
TTATGTATGTACGTACAAATAATACATTTATAATTATGAAATCATTAATAATTCGATAAATACATTCAATTGATTTTATTACTTCTGTAAATATGTTAATTTCCAGCGCATTTAAGGTCGAGCGGAGGGGGTGTGTCTTGTCACAGACCGTATTACGTTAGAAATCAAAACTTATAAAAAGCAAACAAATAGTTAAACGTCATTTGGCTAATATGAATAAAGTTTAAGGCCGAAAAAGCTTTTTCATTTACTTTATCGATTGCTTTGGTTCTCTAATAAAAAGAATAGACAACACCAATACATACAAAGTTGTGCTTTGCTTTTTAACAGAGGACAAATAGGGCATTGATGTATTTTATTACTTAATATTCTGTCTCTTACATACACTCTTACTCATGCTCTTACATAAATAGTCATTGGATAATTTTGAAATGCACATTAGGGAGATAACTTTTTTCATCTGTAAATACCATACCGCCAAAATTTTTAACGAGACAGTGGAAAAAACCCAAAAATTGAGAGATAAACAAGTTGTATGAGATTTTTTTTAATAACATTTTTACTTGTATGAATTATTTGAACAGGTGTTTTTTGTTTATAAAAAAAAAGTGTGAGAAATTCTCTTTTATAATGTAGAAATCATAAGTACTTGTTTATTTTTTTAAAAACATAAGTAAATACATACATATTTGGAGAAAATAAGCTTTTATTAAATATAACGGAAACAATGACAATGTCTGTGACAAAATATTTGAATGAAGATATACAGAATAGTGAACCTTGGGAGCAGTGAATGCTTCCTTGGATGAAAAAATTGTAAATAGTACATAATTCTTTGTAAACGTTAAGAATAAGAGGAATGTTTGCGATGAAACATAATATATATTTTATTAATTTAGGAACAACACAACGATATTTACAACAGCTGAATAAGGTTGTGCAGGTACTTTAATCACAAATTGTTAGTAGTAAAAAAGCTTTCATATGATTTTTTGTACTTTTGAAAATTTTGGAGGAGTAATTTATAAAATTTTTGCGTTACCGGATTTTACTGGAAAAGCAAATGAACACAGTTAATTATTTAAATGTTCTGACGGTATAAATATACAACGTATGTAAATTTGCGCAGTCACCAAATGCATAAAATTAATGACTTTAAATTATTTGCTATTTATTTTCCCCTATTCGTACCAATAAATCAGCTTAATCGTCTGATGTCTGCGTTTTTCTTACATCAAACTCTCCATCTCTGTATGCTTTAAGTTAATCAAAAAATAATAAATTAATTAAATGACTTATATAAATAAAAATCAAATTATTTCAAAAATTGCAAAAAAGTAAACACGCTTTGGGCGGATCTGACTATATATTGAATATATTACAACAATAATTTTTATTGTTTCCTATCAAGAAGTAATAATTATTTTGTTTGTTAAAAAAATACATACAACTTTTATTTTATAACACACCCACTTATTTTGTGATTACAAAGATCTGGTTATTGATTTTACTCGCGATTGCCTGCTTTGAATTTTAATATAATTTTATTATTAGAGGAAAACAAATACATAAACAAAAATTAACGCACCTGAAAGTGGCCAAATTTGGCTGTAAAATTGGAAGTTTTAAATTCCTTTACATAAAAAAAAAAACAAAACAAAACAGCTTTAAAGCAGAACAACCGCCCTGAACATCCGTCAATGTACGAGTAGCTTTTTTCTAGTGATAAAGCTCAACACAATAAGAAAACCCTATAACTGCAGACAACAAAAAGCTTTCTGTTCGCTACAAACCATAGTGCACAATAAAAGTTGTGTGACAGTTTTTGTTAAATGATAAGTGTGTTAGTATTTTAAGCACATCTTTTCCGTTGCTTCCTGTTCCTGTTGTGTGTTGGCCAACACACCGAAATAGAAGTGTTATTAACTCTTTAGACCTTTAAGTCACTTATTTTATTATATTATTATTTATCGCAGCTTACTGTTTTTTTTCCTTAAATCACTGTCATTTTGGGGGCTACTTTCAACAATGTTGATCAAATAGTATTTATTTTTAAAAACTACAACAAATTATTACGTATTGAATATTAAGAGAATAGAATATCACTTCCTTTTATGGTAAAAACTATTTAATAAGATAAATAAAACAAGTAAAATTTAAAATGTAAACAAAGAAAAGAAGGAATATAAGAATTTAAGTATTAAAAATGTCAAACCAAATGTGTTCCAGGATTTAAATAGAAAAGATCAATCCGCTTGATATAGATTAGAGTATAAGGCAAACAAGATCCACTATAAGACCAATTTGGCTTGATTCAATTACTACTTTTAAAAAAATATATATAAAATCTTTTGATATGGAGTTGATACAAGAAAATTAAAAATATCAGCAGTTTTTTTTATTTAAGAGAAAATTGTTTCATTCGAAAAAAGTCAGCACTTTAAAAATTCCGGAAATAGAAAAATAGAAAACAAACTGGAAATAAAATAGATGTATTCTGATCTTGAGTTAAAAGTAAATTTGTAAACTGAGATTTTATTAGCTGCATGTAGTACAATTAAAATGAGCTGTCAATGCACGTTCTTTTGCCGGCGATAAACAAATACGTTATCCTTTCAAAGCGATATTTCTTTTATATAATCCTGCACTTTTACAAACACAATTTTGTGTCGCTTAAAGAGGACTCGTTTCCTATAAGTGATTTTTTCATTTAAATTTCGTTCGTTTGTCTAAACTCTATTGTGACATACGAACACACAAAAATATGTGGAGGACACTACATTTATGCGTAGGAGGTCTACATCTGTGCACTATTAAAAAATAATGAAATTTCAAAGTTGGGAGAATATCCCTAATAATTTTCATAAATTATGTTCAAAAAGGTTTGAAATAATAAAAATATTATTATATTCGTTACTCAGAGGACTCTCCGAACTCGGTGCCGACGAAGTTGAAAACTAAATAACTAAATTAAAATTTAGATTGCCTTGACACCAGCTTCGAAGACAACTCATACAATAATATTGTAGTTATTTCAAATTTTATAGAACAGTGGGTAGCTAAAAAAATAGGTGAATTCCAGATATGGATTCCAATATAACTTTTCCAAGACATATGAAATGAAATCGAATTATTGCATCCCTCTTTCTCATTGAAAAATCCCCAGCAACAAGCATAAACTACTGTAAAATAACACAACGATACAACGGATACAAAAAATACAATATGCTTGTATTTTCAAAAAACGAGAACATAATTTCACATATTGTATTTGGAACGTGTAAACAAAGTGTTCTTAGTTTGACGTACACTGGGCGCAATGAAGATGTCATTGCTTGAGAATAAATTCCATTTTTTTTCTGGGAATGGCTGATTTATTTTCAAAATATTTCCATTCCATCCCACTGTGTGAAAGCAAATAATCACTGGAAACACATTTATAATATTGTACATTATGTTATACAATATTTACCTAGTTGTTTAACAATAGTAGGGCATACTTGCAGTTCTCATCTATAAAACTGCACTAAAATACCATTTTAAGAATGAAGAAAACAAATGTTATCAGGGATAACAAATTTGATATCGGCATTAGAGTAGATACAAGGAAATCCCTTAAACAAATAAACAAATAAAAGATATGAAAACAGCGGCGCAAAGTTTTTTCTAATGCAACTAGAGGGAGAGAAAAATAAAATTTAGATTTGGTTAGTTTCAAAATTTTGCTATGATTTCCGCGAGATCACTGTGGGAATTAATATTCTATTCTCGTACTCATTACAATTTGAACAAGCTTTTAATTTCCTAAAGCGTCTGCTGTTTGATGAGATTGCTTAGAATAACATTTGAGAGATCTGTCGTATCTTCTCACTAAGAAAAAGAGTATGTACACTTGAAACCTTTACGTAGTATCGTGTCCTCCAATAGGGATTTTGAACATTGACCGTTAATGGTGGCCATATTGTTGAAGCTTCATCATCTGTCAGATTGGTTGTCATTTATTCAGTCTGTTTTGCCAAATCACCATGGACGGGCTTAGCGTTTAGCAACACGTGCAAATGACAAAATTGCTTTATCGAAAGAGTGTTCTGTTCAGGCAAAGTTTCATGCGCTTCGGCCATTCTGCGATGAGGCCCATTTCTGGATGGAACAAAATTGTCGAATTTGGGACAATACCAAACCAAATGAGATCCAAGAGCGCCCAATGCATCCCGTTCAATAAACTAAAAAAGCCAACATAATCCAAGCCATTGGTCAAATTCAGCCTCATTTATGAGTCATGAAAAATTGGAAATAATCGCATTATTAGGCGTTAAAAGTGAAAAAAATTTGGATGATATCTCACACACACACACACTTTGTTTTATTTAAATTCAAATATAGAATTGAAATAAAGCACAGTGACCAGCAAGAACCCCTCCGACAATGCTTAATAACGTTTTTTCTAATGAAGTTCTGGTAAATCCACAAATGGCATCGGAACTTGCACAGTCCAGCAGACATTATGCGTTGTGGCCATACAGCCTACATAAACTTTTGATTTTAAGCGGGCGAAGTGCTCTAAAATTTTTCAAATCATTTAGAAGTTCACATGTATATTTTCCAATATGCATCACATAATGTTCGAAATTAATATTTTGAGAAAATTTCAAATCTAGCAAATAATAAAATTTATAAATTCTATTTTTTTAACCACTTCTTGTAAACAAAAAATGTACTTAACAACAAGATAGGTAATTTTACTGGCTTTATTTCCTCAAACATATTTTTCCACGTCCCTGAAATAATTACTAATTTTATTAACGGTAAACAATATAACCTGATGTTAACAACTGTTAACTGTTCACAATAACTTTTATCAATTAGTCTTACAAAAACAACACATCAATGCACAAGATATTCTCCGGTCCTATAATTTTCTGCACTCACAAAGGGACATATAATTAATTTAAGCCTCCTTTTTTTCTATTCCTTTGCAGGATCAAGATAACCTACTCGACAATATGGTTCATGCTACTGAATCGAATGCTAAGACCTTGCCACAATACGTAGCAGCCTTATCAGCCGCTGGTGGAGCTTTTGCTGCCGGTACTCTTTTAGGTTGGACTTCGCCAGCTCAAGTGCGTCTATTAGGTGGTGAATATGGCTTTCCCATCGACGATAGTACTTTCTCTTGGATTGGCTCCGCTATGACCTTGGGCGCCGCTTTCGTTTGCATGCCCATCGGCTTTCTAATCAATCTTATTGGACGAAAACTGACCATGCTGTTGTTGGTGTTGCCTTTCACTTTGGGCTGGTGCCTCTTAATATGGGCTAAAAATGTGGAAATGATGTATACGGCTCGTTTTATTTTGGGCGTTTCGGGTGGTGCTTTCTGTGTAACAGCCCCCATGTACACGGGAGAGATCGCCCATAAAGATATACGCGGCACTTTGGGCAGTTTCTTCCAACTGATGATAACGGCTGGTATTCTCTTCGTGTATGCCATTGGTGCCGGCTTAGATGTATTTTGGATAAGTGTTGTTTGCGGCATTATACCGCTAATATTTGGAGCTATATTTGTATTTATGCCAGAATCTCCTACTTATCTGGTAAGTGTACATTTTCTTCTTATCCTTTCAGCAAAGAAATAATTTATATAATCGTATGATTTTGTTCTCTCTTTCAGGTGAGCAAAAATAAGAACGAAAGTGCTATTAAGTCCATTCAATGGTTACGTGGCAAGGACTACGATTATAAAATGGAAATTGAAGAATTGAAGGAAACCGAAAGACAAATTAAAGAAAATTCCCTTTCCATTGGAAGTGCCCTAACACGTCCCATTACAATTAAAGCCTTGTGCATTAGTCTGGGTCTCATGTTCTTCCAACAACTGTCTGGTATAAATGCCTACATTTTTTATTCAACCGATATTTTCAAGGTAAGTTGTGAGTCATCATGACTCAGTCCACTTATAACATTCACGTATTTTTATAGTTTTATTGACGTTGGTGTTATAAAAAACTCTTTACCACTTCATTAACATTTTTGTTGTTGTATTTATTAAAAAAAAATTATTTGTTGGGGGTTTAGCTGCATTTCATTGGCACTAACTAAATCATCAGTACACTTTAGGTAAATCATGTTTGAATAGCATTCAAATATTATATTATATATTATATGAGAATTCTATTGAATTCAGTCATATTTTTCTAGTTGTTTTTTTTTTTTGTAAATTAATTTTGTTTGTTGAATCTTCAATTTAAATTGAACTAACAATGATAAATCTAATATTATTATTTATTTAAATCCATCCACTATGAGATGAAAAAAGTTGTAGTTTCTGCGGGTTCCTCTGTATTGTCTACACATCTCCAGTGTTCGACTAAGAGCAAGAGTGTCCCTCCTTCGCAGCCGAGCACTAGCTCTTTAATTAAGATTGTTGCGGGTTATTGGGCTTGCATGGTACTATAGTTTCCTTATATGTTGTCAAGTATCTTGAAATTATTGATATAACCAGTGGAGCGCAGATTTTTACTTTGATGCCTTTAAACGTTATCTATATCAAATATTTCGGCGCTGCCTTAAAACTGAACTCCATAGCACGATATTGGTTTTATTAGCGTTGTATAGAAGACTTGAAATCTAGGCTTAGTGTTGAATATCTTCCCATAAGCCAATTAGTTTGAGCAGCCTTTAATTTCATTTTGATCAAATCACGCGTTAGTCTACTATCAATGCCTGTCAAACACATGCCTGTTGTCAGGAACAGTATTAAGAGGCGGGAAATTCAAAAGGTCACTATATATATATATATATATATATATATATATATATATATATATATGTATATCATTATATAATAAATACACTTAAGTGCTATATATATATATATATATATATATATATATATATATATATATATATATATATATATATATATATATATATATATATATATATATATATGTATCATTATATAATAAATACACTTAAGTGCTAGTGTACTAGACTAGTTAGTATTCCGAAGGTTGCAGGTTCGACTCCTACCGCAGACTCCGGGTATTTCTGCAAACAAGCCAGATAGCTTCCCAGTTTGTGTTTGTTAATTTAAAAAAATAATAATATTAAAAAAAGTCTAAATTGAAAATTGTTCAGAGTTAAGCGGGGTATAAAGAGCATTAGTTTATACACATTTGCAATAAAAATTTAATTAATTCAATAATTTTTTTCTATTGCCTTTCTAGGATGCTGATACCGGCATTGATGAGAACCTCTCGACTATTGTTGTTGGCATAATGCAGGTCATTGCAACCTTCGTTTCAGTCATGGTTGTCGATAAACTGGGTCGTCGTCTCTTGCTATTGGCCTCATCCAGTGTTATGGTCGTATCCACTGTTGCCATGGGCATATACTTCTATATGAAAGAAAACGACAAGGAATCTGTTACCAATCTCGGGTGGTTGCCCGTTAGCAGTTTGTGTATATTTATTATTATGTTCTCGATTGGTTTTGGACCCGTGCCATGGTTGATGATGGGTGAATTGTTTGCTTCCGATATTAAGGGTGTGGCTGGTTCCATTGCTGGCACCTCCAATTGGGTATTGGCCTTTATTGTCACCAAGACGTTTGTGAACTTGAAAGAGGCTTTAGGCAGCGGAGAAACATTTTGGTTATTTGCCAGCATCACGCTAGTGGGAACTATTTTTGTATTTTTCTTTGTGCCCGAGACTAAAGGCAAAAGTTTGAATGAAATTCAAGATATATTGGCTGGTAAGACAAACAGAAATCAAAGCAACGGTAATGCCATTTAAAGAGAAAAAGGAGAATAAAAAACAACAATATTTACAAGTGTCTCAGGGCTTGGGCTGCCTTAAAGAAGTTGATATTTGTTGAAGGCAGCCAAAGACTTGTTTAGACATGTTCCTGCACATTTCAAATCATAAGAACATGCGCTTGATTTTCATCTCATTACTTCATCTTTTAATTTAAATTTTAGTTTGGTAATATTTTTTTTAAGTTCCGAAGTTTTCCTTTATTGTTAAATGCAAGGATTTTCTCGATTTGAATATGCATACATGCATACAAATCTACATAGGAGTATATACCATGTTTGTACAACAAGAAAAGAATTTATTAAGAATAAAACACACATAAATCACTATAAAATTATATATTATATGTATTTTATGTACACAAATAGAATAAAATAAAATAAATAAATAATTTATGTATTTTACTAGTTAATGATAGCCGGTTCTGTTTTCTCTGGTGTGTTTTAATCAAAGATGTTATTTTAATTAAATATCAAATCAAAAATATGAATTTCGGTTAAGCAAAATACTGTGTAATCATTGTTATTTTAAATCAATCTAAAAATTTATTTAGTTTTTATTTATATTTATTTAAAAATAAATAAATTATTATGTGTGCTTTATGTTATTCACCAAACAGAAATTATGTTAATATGTACTAATGTAATATTTTACAAAACCACTTTAAGAAAATGTAAATAGTTAAACTTCTTTTGTCTACTTTATTTCCTTTCACACTATAAGACTGAAATAATATACAGAAATATAGTATTTTTCTTTTTTGTATCAATATTTAAGCAAAAGATAAAAATCCTAATAAAATTAAATTTTAAAAGCAGTTTTAGCTCAAATTATTTAACAGTTTATTTTGTGTTACTTTAAGTAAAAAAAAAATAATAATAATAATTAATTCGTTTTGGAAAGAAATCAAAGAAAATTACTAGACTTCCTTATTTAAGCTTACAAACTGTTAAACAACATGATGTTAAACTGTACATACTTAACATGCAATGCTTTACAACTTAATAACAGAAAAAGAGCAGAGAAATTATGCAGACATTGAAATTAACTGTTGTTTTTCTACACTTAAAAAAATTGTGTATGAAAATAAAATTAAAAAGTTTTATCAAATATTAGATAATCGTGTAACAAAATAAACTTTTTGTATATATATTTACAAAACATTAAACAGTTGAACTTCTAAGCAGGAACTGGTTAGAAGAGTATATATATATTTAAGTTAAGCTTCTGCAAATTTCTATTAACTTCAAAATTCAATCTTACAAATTCTTCTGTGATTAGTTTTTGGATAGTTTTATTGATAAAATATATTTTATGAAATAAACTTGTAAAAAATTCATATCCTTTTTTAAAATCATAAATAAAGGCAACTAAAAGCACACATAAATTCTTTTTAAATTACACATTTTAAGGACTTTTCTTAGAAAGAGAAATTACCCAAATAAAATTGTGTCTTGCCCTAACAAGTAATATATTTTTAAATGTCAATTGTTTCAAAAAAAAATTTTATTATTTAAAGCTTTTTTTATTGTATATCACTAAAAACAAGCAATATTTTCAAAACACATTTTAACACAAGTTATTATAAAGCACTTATTCAAATTCTATACTAATTTATATTTTACTTAATGTTTTGTTAGTTAAAATTTACTTTTTCTTCAAATTCCCAATGCACGCTTTATATTCTTTTATAACAAACTATTATATTTCTTATTGTTAAATGTGTATCTTTTATCAATAATTTATGATTTAGTTTCTAAGTAAAAAAATTGCATTTCGTTTACAAGTTGTTTTTATATTTATTTTTTTAACAAACCACATCGTTTAGTAAAAGAAATGTTTTTATTAAGAATATACACACACCATATGTTACTAAAATCAAACGTTTATTTAATAAATTTTATATCGTATACACCATCAAGTAAAATAAAGAAATTTTTTGAGTTTTATTTTAAATGGTTTTTAATTTTTAAATTTTTCAATGATGCAATATAAGCTTATATATATATATATATATATATATATATATATATATATATATATATATATATACATATATATACAAATATATTACAAATGTCGCTTAACATGTAATATTAGGCATAGCAAATGGGTCTAATCACTTGCGATTGGCAGAGTCAGTCACTTTTTTCCGCTATTCCTAAACGAGGTTAAAAAAACTCCCAAAAAATTATAAATATAAAACATGCATCCTGTTCATAGAAGCAAGATTTGACGATTTATCATCATTATGATGATTTTGAGTCTCGAAAAAAATGGAAGACTAAAAGCTGTAGTATCTCAGTAGATATACAGAGCTTTCAAGAAAATTAATTTTATATTAAATTAGAAAAAATTCTCTAGCACTCACGATTTCTTTGCTTTTGTCAATTACAAATCATCATGTTATAAGGTGCATTCAACAAAAAATAGATCATAATAGATTAATAGATCACCTGATTGCAACACACACACATGGGCACACTTCTATATCAACACCATCGTTTGCGACCGGACTGCCTATACTCGTATATGTATGCACATATGTAAATGTCGATATCACTAGTCTTTACAATAAGATTCTCAATTTAATTTGCAACTTCGTATGATGCGTAAAAAGTTTCGTCTGGCACACGGTATGGGTTACCCAAATCAGACTGTCAATATCGAGGATAAAATAACGTTGAGGAAACCATGTCATATTGTGAGGAAATCACATAGTCTAAGATCGAAAGTAGTTCACCAGTGATAAGTGAAATTTCAACCCACCCGGAAAAAATGGAACTTCATCGAGTTGCTAACATTCGTGTTCAATATGGATCCAATGTAATAGTAGCTTATTACTAGTGCCGAATTCAGTAAAAGACTTAGAAAATCAATTATAACTCCCGACGCTTGCGTTCTCTTTTAGAGTCCCTTCTTAGCCCCGACTGCATTTGCATAAAGATTTATTTGTTGCAACAGTCAGAGGACTTTTTGATGTTCATTTATTCGTAACAAGTGTTACCATAAACTAACTACCAATTGTAGTTTAGTAAATGTAGCAGAAGTGTGCTAAATTGGCAACAATAACAAAAAGCAAAACTCAAAAAAAAAACTTAAAAGCAAAATATCTCGATTTATCTAAAGACCAATTTGTTGGTAAATTTTCAAAATTTATAGAAAAAATGACAAGGATACGAAAGAAAGAAAGATGTAACACTGAGTTTACATGGTCAACTTTTGTGGAATCAATTCCTAATTTGTAGGCAAAGGAGGACAAGACGAAGGGAAACTAGTACACGTAGCAGGTACACCAATAAAAGTATATTGCAGCTCTAAGAAGAAGACGAAAAATTCATCAACAAAAAATTAACGAGTGTAAACACAAAAGCAGCCGTTTTACTCCTAAAAAATATGTATAAAAATTCGTGTTTAGCTTTTTTAATGTGGATTCTCTTTTGATTATCAATAGTAGTATCCTAGGCCACGATATAATCAAAAAATAAAATCCACTTCTTCTGTATTCCATTAAAGTAAAAAAATTATAGAGATACTCGTACATTTATTATATCCTCCTTTTAAGGGACTTGTAATCATATTTTTGGAAAAATAGATATGAAGTTCTAACTTATAGTCAGTTGTCATAATAAAAGAGAATTGGGCCAATTCCTAATAAAAAATTAATTTTCAACAATTACACTGATGCCAGGTTTGTGAAAGTGAAAAAATTAGATGTGAAAGGATGCAATAAAGGGTACCAATTATCCGATTATATACCATTTTTCTTACGCATCGCAAACGCATCGTAATAGAGAATAACCCCCCCTGAACCAAAAAATCTCATTCTGTTCATATAAAAATTATTAATAAAAATTTAGAAATTAGCGACCTCTTGTGGCGGCGAAGTTAATTTAATATAAAAACAGTTTAAAATTTAATGTTAGTGTAGGTATGACTCCAAGCACTTATTTTAAGCACCGGACGGTCGATTTTTTTATTGATTTTTGTTTACCCAGAAAGCACTATCCAACGGTACTACTATGCACCTTTCGCTCAAATGGTTCTTATCTATACTTTTTTTAAATAAACCTTTGTGTACTCACTAATTAATACAGTTGACTACCTGGTGGCAGCTCTATTTTGTATATTTTTGAATAATCTGGTACACTCGCATTGACGGTGCACGTTTTCGTTACTCAAATTTTCTTTCATAGATGTCACTTTCCCAACTCATTATCATGTAGTTGCGCTGAATTTTATTGCTAAACTGCGTTTATTTACATCCTAAATTTATATTGTATGTTTTTCTTTCATAGATGTCTCGGACTAATACTTTAACATGTAGTTCCGGCGCAATTCTGCACCATGTACTACAATAGGACACAACATCATCATAAATTTTTTTTGTTAAACTGCGTTTACACAGAAAAAATCCTTTTTTTTTTTCTTTTAACTTGCACATCGAGTGCAGTGGGCCATAGAATTCACCAGAAATAAAGATTTTGACGTTTAAAAATAGATAAAAAGGCATAAAGAGGCTAATATATCAATATCTTATGCTTTGTGCTCTTATTTGAATTTTGACATCGACAGAATTTTAATTTCAAAACAAAAGAACAAAACCGAGATACCGTGATAATATATGGATAAAAATTCAATATCTTCCGTCCCGTGACATCACTTGTATGTTCTATATAAAATTTACAACAAAAATTTATGTGAAAGATTTGTTATTATCTACAAAATGATTTAAATTTTTTTTATTTCTAGACACAGTCCAAAAAAGACTAGGGCAAGACTAGGTCCTTATTTTCAAAACAGATGCGTAAATGTTCTCCCCGACCACGGCCACGAACACACAAACTTATATAAAAACACATGTGCAACTAGCAATTTTTGTAGAAACAATTCTTAGTTTGTTGACATCTCCCCGTCCAGACTTGCAATTTTGCTGCAGCAACTCTTGGTTATTTTATGTGAAAGAGGTAAGAAGCTTTTGGAGGGGTACAGAGTTTCGTGTTCTCTGCAATTTTCTTTTGCTTTGCAATTCTCACTATTCATCTTGATGTTTGGTGTTGTTGTATTTGACGTTTTATTTTATTCATTTTCATTGTTGGCGTTTTAAAAAAAGCGAAAAGAAGGCATAAGAAATAAAAAAAATTGCAATATTTACTAGATTTTTCTAATGTGGACAAACTAAAGCAATTTCAAAGCAGAATTTTAAAAAATTGCATGCAAAGAAATTGCAAGTCTGGACGATGACCAATAAGGTGGATAAGACGAATAGAAACTAATACACTTGGTCTCTCATTCGTACATATTCACACACTGCACACCAATGATAAAATAATACAAGATCTAAGAAGAAGAAGAAAATTTTCATCAACAACTGAAGAAAGTATATACATACATATGTACATATGTACGTACGTACATACATGTATAATGATAAAATAAAATAATATAGACAACATTACATCAAATTGGAGAGTATAGAACAAAATACATCAGTTTTCTTGTTGCTCAAAGAAAACTATAACTACATAAGTATGTATATATAAAAAAATTTCTATTTGTTTTTCAAGTTTAGAACTATAATTCTTCAATCGCTATTTTATGTTCCAATCTTAGATCTGTTCATTTTTTACGCCAAAGAAAAAGATTTTTTTATTTTTCCGTTCATCTGCGATCAATATTAAATCATATATCCCTCGATTACAAAAAAATTTTAACTTAAACTTAATTTTAACTTATAAAAACTTTTAAAACATTTTAACTTATAAAAACTTTTAACGCATAAGGAAAATGTTTAAAAATTTTGGAATAGTGAATTAATATATAACATTAACATATGACTAAAAATAATATTAAAAATAAAATCCATTAATATGAAAGTTTTGTTTAAATTACGAGTAAATCAAAGATACCAAAACTTACCTCTAGATATTATTTAGTTGATATTGGCGGAATGTGTTTCCTTGTTAAAGCAAATCGTCAAAAAAATTTGAGATCCTTTCAGTCGTAATAGTTCGTTAATGCTGTTTTAAAAGACAGCGAAAAACTTAATATATTTTAATATAACACAAAAACTTTTAATATGGATATTTTACATTTTAACACAACAAATTTACAAATATATTTTCATAACTACGTACTTATATACATATGTATGTATGTATGTATCTATGTAAGCAGACATCTTGCTATTTATTATATCACTTAAACTTCACTATAGCACTCATTTCAAAACAGGCCATTTTTTATTATTTTTTTTCTCTCTTAATTTCTATTTAGACAAAATAGATGCATAAATCTTCTCTTTTAATCAAAACCTCTTATTAATGCATTCTTTCCTTTATATTAATCTATGCAAAGTGTACACACATACATACATACATAAATCTATACAACTCAAATACATTTGTACAGATGTGTGTGTGTCATTACAAAATTTGCAAACACACTACAAACACTTTACCAACAACAATAAAAAAAGCAAATCAATGAAAAAACAACAATTTCCTTATCCACATCAATTAAAACCACTGAATTGTTTTATATATAAACATATTTAACTATTTTTAACTCTATAATTAAAAGATTAACACTTCTTTTTGAATTTATTAACTTTAGAATAAAAAATGTACACTCTATACTAAATGATTTGACATTAATTGACAAAAAGTAAAAAGCGCGGCACTTGTTACAGAAGAGAATCAAAACTGAAGTGAAATTGTCAAATATTTTTAACCGACATCAAAAAAGTAGGAAGTTATCAATTCGTGTGTATTTTTTCCATTACTTTTTAACCGACTTCAAAAAGAAGGGGTTATCAATTCGTGTGTATTTTTTTAAACTTTCTTAACGTTTGTACAGGTATAAGTTTATAATTTGTGAACCAATTTAAAAGTTTTTTGGTTTGAAAATGTTTGCTTGCTGGTTGGTCCTATAACATTTCTTCGAAAATCGGACAGGTAATATGCCACCCCTAAAATATTGATTGTCGCAAAACTCCTCTATTCATGGACTGATTTTCAAAATGATTTGTTGTTTGAAAGGGTTAACTTGTAGATTTTTAAGAAGGTGTTTCAATATTTCATAGGTGTAAAACATAAACTACAAATATATTAAATTGGTTTTTAAGCTATACCTATAGTTGCTTCGGTTACGTGTTCTGTTCGATTTGCTGTTTGCATTAAAGTCGGTTTTTTGCCAGAATTATGTTATAGATTAATCCAAGATCTATTTATAGCGCTCATTATAAGACCTCAAGTGACAGTTTTTGTTTACATTTTATATGTGCCTAAGTGTGTTTACTATTTTCTTCTTCTGTTTACATTTTTCGCCGCCATTCCTATTATCTTTTGTATATGCCAGAATTTTAAGTGCCACTGTATTTTTTTTTCTTCTTATTTGCTGCACAGCATCTTTTGGCAGTAGAAAAATTTCCATACACAAAATTTTCAAATGTTGTGTTTGTCGTTTCTCATAATTCATAGATTGGTTCGAATCACTGCGAAAATATTAAAATTTATGGCGAAAGGTTTGCATTGTAGAAATTAATATACACAAAAAAAAACTCTAGAATCGGTATTACGCATTAGTGTTTTTATTTTCCATGTATTAATTATACATATAAGCATATTCTTACTGCAGCAGTTAAACATGATCTTAGAATAACATGTGCCTTAACATATGTATAACATTCCCAATAACTGGGAACTTTACCCCGGTTAATTTATTCATTTATAACGTTATCTTCACACTACATGGTTTTGTTTACATTGTACTGAAAAATATAAATTCAACATAAATGGACGGGAAGGCAACCAAAAATCTAAAAAGAAAGCGAAAGGAAGTTATTTGCTATAAGAGGTGGGGCGAAGACGAAATCAAGCTACTATTGGATTATCTCCAAGAACAAGAGGAATTTGAAGTAAGTTTTCCATATTCATTCTGTTAACTTTTCAATGTGTGCATGTAGATGCATATGTAATTTCAGAAGCCCACTGCTCAAATTTTTTATAGAAAATTTCTAAAAGCATCAGGCATCGATGCAACTTGGGACTTGTGTCGGTGGAAAGTAAAACATCTCAAAAATAGTTATTTGAAAACAGAGAGTTGGAGGCATGCAGTCAATGCCGGTTCTGCTGATGCAGCAAACGTACAAGGTTCGCAGTCAATTTGCAATGTGGTATGATAATTTAATTAAGATATTTTCGTTATAGGAAGGATAAGAAAAGTGTGTCGGTTTTATGACGAATTAAACAGCATTTTTGGGCCTAAAAACTCGCAATTTTCATTTGAAGTTGTTAATAGTGCTGTTAAAAATGAGGTAGAGCTTAATATTCCATCGGATGCAAAGGATTCTATGAATGATCAAAATGAGTTTATTGGTTTTGAAAGTGTTGATGATTTTCGCGCCACTCCGGTTATAGAATCCGAAGTTGTAGTAACAGAACAAGATAGCGGTGCAGGGCAATCACCTTCATCTGCTTCACCACCCCCCGTTTCCCCATCAACCTCATCAAATTTACCTTCTAGCTTTCTACCGAAAAGTAAAGCCACTCTGTCAACGAGAATTGAGCATAAAAGTTCTGTGGACCAACTATATATTATTCAAAATGAAAGAAATAGATATTTAAAATTAAAAATTGATTTCGAAAAAGCAAAATTTCAAAAAGAATTTGAATTAAAAGAAAGACAATTTGAAGAACAAATGAAAGAAAGAAAAGAAAATTTTGAACTTAAGAAATTGGAAATTGAAAAAGATGAGCGATTGCGCATTTTAGAGATAGAAAAGCAGGAGCGGATAGAGCGATTTGAAATTGAAATGCGATATAAATATCATTCCCAAAAATGATAATTTTTTAAATAATATAATGAATTTCATATTAAGTCAGTATTTAAATAAATTAAATTTGGAACTAAACTTAGTTTGCCTTTAATGTCATAGTGCAGTCTCCACGAACTTAGTATCTTGGTTTTCGCTTTCGGCGCTGCTCCCACTGTTTCTTGACTTGGTTTGTTGATATTGTAAGTGGATTTGCCTTATATTTGCAAAAGAAATATTTGATTGAATAGTTTTTTTCACATATCAAACCAATTTATATACTCGCCCTTATTCTAGTTGTCGTCATCGTCATCGACGTGAAAATAAATGTCAGTTCTGTGTTCGTTGATGACAAGAATTGAGTGTTATTAACGGCCATTTGCCACTTTGTAAGCCTTAGTAATAGTAACAGGTTATATATATATATATATATATATATATATATATATATATATATATATATATATATATATAATTGTTGTAGACATCGATCCTACAGTTGCCGAAATATTGGTGTCGATGTCGATAACGACAAATAGAATAAGAGCGACTATTTGACAGCGTAGCGAATTCCACCAAAGACAATAAGGTTACATTAAAAAGCGTTCAAATTTTTATATCAAATAATCAGTTGAATTGAATACTCACTCGCCTAGGCACTTAATGGAAATGATTACTTCCCGCGAAAATATTGTAATTGACTTTCTTAAAAAGCTAATAAAAAATTTCTTATTTTGCTTCTCTCCTTAATTTTATAAAATTCAATTTGATCCATTTCATTTTATAATAGAAAACTTGGAATATATTTGTACACATATTTTCGCATGTAGAAGAAACATCCTTTTTAATACATTTTTGCTTTATTATAACACTTATGTTTTGTTTCAATATTGTAAATAATTAAGTAGTATTTAAGGAGGATTAATATGAATGAAAATACATATGAACATACATACTTACGTATGTATGTATCAAATAATATAGTTTGGAAGTTCAAAAATAATCGGCCCTGTTCTGTAAATCGAGTCCGATAAAATTTCTTGTTTTTAAAACGAAATCGCATATTTCGTGTTCCCTTCTCGTTTTACAACCGAGTAAGTTAACTTGGCCGAAAGTAAATCGAATTTATTATTAATCTATTAAGTAACTGATGGAAAACGTAATTTTAAGTTTGTTTTATTGATTTCAATCAAATTATGTGCACTTTAACAATAAAAATTAGTTTTAAAACGCTATAGTAGTTTCTTCATATTTTTGCTCAGATAATTAAAATCATGTTTATCAAAGTTTTAGAGGCATAATAACAAAAATCACTTAAACAATATTTATATATGTATATATTTTTATTGCTAACAGTCGAATTATTGCTATTTTTAATGTTTTCTTTTTAATATTTCAAAATATTTAATTCCAATTTAATTTTGAACGCAATAAGTCATACGATTAATTGAAACCAAACTGAAAAATTTTCGATTTATAGAACATGGCTGAATATCAGATATTTTTAGTCATTTATTTACAATTTTCTATAAAATTTCAAGTTATGATAACTAGGTAATATAATAAATTATTATTTTGTATCAGTATTTTATATTTTTATTCCAATATAAAACCTTTAATAAATGGTAAGCCCGTGCCTACGTTCTGTTGATAAACTTTGTAGTCATTGCGGAAGAAGTTCAATAAAGTGAATTCCTCGCAATAAATGCGATCGTGAAAGAATTTCCAGCTGGCTGCAGTATAGGCGAGTATGCAAAAGGGATTCATCAATATGAACTGCGTGCCAATCGACCACCAAAACCAGCCAACATAAGAAGGATGGCGAGAGTAAGCATATATCCCGTGCGTTACAAGTTTGTGATCATCGGCTTTTTCATATTGTACCTGCAATTAGATTTTCAGTTAATAAATAATGTTGAAAATTAACAATAAACTACACAAAGGATGCAAGAAAAAAATAAATGAAAAGACAAATCGATTATTAGCTATTTATTATGTTGTTTGCATAAAAGTTATATTTATTATATTTTTTTAGTAATTCTAATTAAAACAATATCAAAAAGGTTAAATTTTTTATTCTCTAATTTTCGATGTTTTGATAAAAATATTTTAATTAGAATATTTTTGTAGTTTTCAATCATGATTAAATGTTTTGGAATTGTCATATTTTATTTGAGAGTTTGATAAGTGTAAGCACATGATGCTAATGCTTTTTAAACATAAAGTTGAAGTCTATGACGAGACTAAACGCCAGACATATAGACAGCTAAGCGCATAACAAATAACAAAAAAAAAAAGCGATAGGCAATACTTACCAAGTGTGTAAAGCTATTACTGGCGGTGATCATCGCCGTCTTACGGACGATTTCACCAAAAACGCACAGTGCAACACCCAGTAGCCAAAAGTAATAGTAATCTTTAAAATTAGGTAAAAAGAATACTTCTAAAACAAATTCCAACCAACTAGCAAATGCAGCTAGTCCATACGCCCACGAATGATTCAATACGAATGAGTCAACAGTTAAACTTTTTGGATTACACCAAGCTATTGCAAGAAATTCCGAATAATGGAAAAATGCCATAAAAAAACCATAAACACCAAACTGTTTCCAAACCGATGGGGCAAAACATATCACTAATATGGTAATGGCTTCAACGAAACCCAAGAAAGAAGCTCGTAGACCAATCTAAGATTAAAATATTTTTTTCTCATGAGTACAATTGGTATAGAGGAGGAGTTCTTGTGCTTACTTACTTGATATTCTGTATTTCTTAAGATAAAACGTATAATCATACTTATTAAAGCAAAATATAATACTGGTCCCCATAATTGTGCACCCCATACATTTGGTACGACACCATAGTAGATTTGCGGCACAGAGGGTATTAAAACTAATGCAATCGTTCCCAAGAAGCAAATCAAACTTAATCTTCCCTCTTTACACAGTCTTCTGGAGGTGCCAATGTGTTGTATTTGCAACGGATTAATGCACATAGTATTTATAAGTTTGGCAATTGATTGGAGTTTTTATTAGTTTGTGCAAGTTTCTGCAATTGCATTTAATTTTGCTGCGGCATGTTTTATGCATAAACAAAACTCAGCTGTCTACTACACTAACACGCAATTTAGACGATGATTTAAAATCATGAGTAAACATCGCGACTTTTTTTTTGGTTGTCGAACGGGGTAGAGAAGAAAGCGGGGTAGTAAAAACATCACGATTTCTGTTTTCCATGATTTTTTTGTAATTCCTTTTACATTTATTTTCGTTATTGTCTGTCTTGTTTTATTCTTGTTCTATTGTCAAAGTGTTTAAACAGTGAAATGAAGCGCCAGTATTTCTATACCATAAACTAGAACTAGACTCGACAACTTTGTAAACATGCATAAAGTTTGTGTGAAAGGGAGAGCTAATCTAGTTGTTTTTATATAGATATCTCTTCACACAAACTTTATGCACGTTATACAGTTTATGCAAAATATGATTCGGACCCTTTTTATACGTCAAAGTTGAGTACTCTGGTTGAGTACTCTGTGTCTATACATATAGTATGTTATGTTACATACGTATGTATGTTCATGCGTTTTTTAATGTTGTTATTTAATGTACATATACATATATATTATAATTACTTTAAATATTTTGTGAATATGTGATTAGTATTTCAAAAACGACAAAAAAATTTTTATTATTATTTTTTAAATGTAAAAATTTTTTCAATTTATATAAAACAAACAAATAATAAATATCCTGAAGATGGTACTTGATGAGTACCGAAATATCGATAATAATTTAAAATAAAAATTTAAGACCTTAAGCTTAATAAAAAATAAAATAAAGTTTATTAATTAAACAAAAACGGTAAAAAAGTAGAACATATAAATTTTGTTTATATTTTGTGGCATACAAATCACTGACGTAAAAATCACAGAGTACTCAACCAGAGTACTCAACTTTGACGTATAAAAAGGGTCCGAATCATATTTTGCATAAACTGTATAACGTGCATAAAGTTTGTGTGAAGAGATATCTATATAAAAACAAATAGATTAGCTCTCCCTTTCACACAAACTTTATGCATGTTTACAAAGTTGTCGAGTCTAGTTCTAGTTTATGGTAAAAATGCGAATGAACAATTAAAAAGAATTTACCGATTAAAAATCAACCCTGTAAGAAAAAAACATGCCACGCAAAAATCATGGTATAAATGGAAGAAGATTTCAGAAGATGTTTTCAAAAGTAAATAAAAAACATCCACGATTTTTACATCATGGTATAAATTAGGCCTAAGTTTACTATATTGGACTTTTTTAATTAACACTTAGTTTGACATCCAAGAGGAAAGTTGAACAAACACAAGCACATGTATGCGTGAATTTTCATTCCGTTTAGTTCTCTCATTCGTGCATATTCACGTGTAAACACTCTAATACCAGAAAAATTTCTAGCTGGTAGAATTGACAGCATAACTGATACCTTTTTTTCTGAATTTTTTTCCTTGCACAATGTCAAAGCTCGTTCATTTGTTATGATTATTTGCTTATTTTTTGATTACTTTTGAATATTATCCTTAGCTTTCTACTTTTAATCTGCTGTTTTTGATTTTGTGTAAATATAGAATTGTATATGTTATACTGGTGAGAGTACCTGTTATGAATTCGCCTTGCCCCATTCAAAACGTTCCAAGCGATAAGGAAAAGAAAAATTTGATCAGAGAAACTTTAAATATAAACGTAAATGTGTCCTCAAAGAAGAATATGAAAAATTGATTCAACCGAAATGGATTTGTAAACTCTGTTTTAGTCAGAGATGGTAGTAGTGATAGAAAATGAGTAAATGTAGGCTACTCTGTGTTAGTACCGAAACGCAACACTGCGTGCCAGGTGCGCAATACAAACAGAAAGAAAAATAAAAGAAGTTAAAGAGAAAAGCCAACAGAATGAAAAGAACCTTCAGTTGTGGTAGTATTTTTTTCGCATTGTGTAAAGAAGCCGAACGGAAGGAGATATTTTAGGGAAAATATATTAAAAAAAAGAAAAGATTGTGGAATAAAAAAAAATATTAAAAAAGTGTCCAAGCAACAACATAAAAATAATAAAAAATCAAAATGAGTGGAATGGATAAAAGAAAGTTGTCGTAAGTTGGAAAAATATGAACCAAATTAGAACATTTCTATAAAACCAACGATGAACCGAGAAAAATGACATTGATGGTGCAGAGCAGTCTTCTCTGTTTAATGAGTATATTTTTCAGCGACTGCAAGAAAGCAGATGTATTGTTAATGTTTTGTAGTATGAGTGAGTAAAAGATTCACTGAAGATGCAGAAGTAGGGTTATTTTGTTGGTGTATTTGTTCTCATGGAAAAAGGGCGGCGGGCGTAAATGAAGTCGACAGCGCAGTAACCGTAAATTGATTTTTCTGGCAGTTGGTCCCATACACAAAAAAAAAAGAAAATCCAAAAGTCGACGTTGAAAATATCGTAAAATCATTTTTCAATATAAAGCTGGTTGTTGATTTCATCGGAAATTCCACAACATAGATACTAGGACGTTTTCTGGCTGGAAATGGCCCTTTTCATGAATTTAGAAAGAAAATGAAGCAGCTGCAAAACTTTATTTTGGAAACTATTGTTTTCTTAAAATGACACACCAAAGAATACTTTCTATCGAAATTTCCAAGACATTTTCTTTAAAATAATGTCAGTGTAGTTATTAATTATTAATTTAAGCAGCAATTACTAAATAATCTAAACAAAATATTCTTCATTTATATTGATGTATGCATTAAAGTACATTCTTGCGTATACTTACAATATGCATGTACGTACACATTTCACACTCATTGGACTTTTACTAGTGTTGCCAGAGACAGATTAATAAAAGATACGACTTTTTGTAAAAAATATAAATTTTTCATAGAAATAATTAACTTATTGTTTGTTGTTGGTTCAGATTTTCATATATCGATATTTTCTTGCTGTTGCCCAAATCATCAATTTGTAATAAGTTGACTTAAATAAATGATAGAATTGTGATATTTTCACGCTAAAGACCTCATAAATATGTATGTAAGTACATATGTATGTATGTGTGTACTCGTATGTCCATATCTGCAAGTGTGTCATTGTTATGTTATCCAAAACGAAATGAGTACTTTATCTAAATTGAAACGAAAAGTTTATAAAATTGCAGAATTTTAGAAATACTATTTTGAGTCATCTATAAAAGATTACGAAAATTTGGGGCGAAATAGGATATGATTACGTGTTTAGCTAAAAAGATAAAAGAATTTAACAAATAAAACCAAACGGCATCACTGCTATGTACATACAAATGTATTCTTATATCTATGTACATACATGCATACATACCTGCATATGAACACAAATTCATACATTGTGTTATATACATACATACTTACATACTTATATCAATGCAAGTCTGTTAATTACATCCCAGATAATTGGGATTTAGTATCTTCTGTTTTCCAGTATGTTTTGAAATCTAATGTGTACATACATAAATTGTATATTTTTAATTCTGAATTAGAAATTTATATAAAATAGACGTCCGCAGTTTTTCCAAAATAAAATTCTTTTCTCAGATCATAACCAACAAGGTCAACACCAAGGTATATTTACTGATTAGGAAGGAGCGATTCTACTATAACTACACCATGACAAAAACAACATCTCTTTCTATTGTTTGTCGACTTGAAATGTCAAACAATTGTTTGAGTTGTACAGAAAGTAATTCCCTTTTAGTTTTATGAAAGTGAAAGACGACTTTCTTATTGTGCATAAGGAGTGGTCTAATTCAATAAAATTATGTCGGATTGCCCATCTAGACGAGCAACGTTGCTTTCTGCAATTTTTTCTCTTGTGAAGTTGCATTTGTGTCCACACAATGAAATTCTGGTTTTTCTATTTAATTTTTTTGTTATATATAAGTCTTGCTTGTGGACAGGGATTAAGCAATCTCACGAATTATTATTTGCCTATTGCTGTTGGTTGGAAAAATTAAATTACAATCCCAACAACCTAATATTATTTTCTTTATATCATTTCACATCTTTTTGAGCCATTTTTCATCCAGATCCTGAACACTTTGCATACATTTGGGTAGTTTTCAAGAATGAAAAGCTACTTACTTTGGTCATTTAGGAAGTTGACAAGCTCCAACTACAGATCAAAATTTCGGTTTATCAATGTCTTACATATTGGGTACCTATTGTGGAAACATGCTTCTAAGCTCTGTTATTTCAGGTATAATTCAAATATAATAATTCAGTTCTATAGCCAGAACATGTTAATCTTACTTAGGTAATTTATTGAATAATTCGTTTAATTTCGATTCGCTTTTCACTATATAATAGAATGGTACAGTTATCAGGAAGCGACAAAATCAGGACCCAAGTGAGCGAAAACTTCCTGATGAACCTGTAGAGTTCCATCTTTGGGGTAGAGATATTAACTGATGACTAAGGCAATATTGTTTCTGCCAATTTGGGTCTTCTGCACATATTCCACAATAACGTTCACTTTACAACCGCCGAATAGTGAATTCCGTTAAAGTTTATTAACAAGATTAAGAACATACATTTTACACTAGAAAATATGGTAGAACAACACGTTGAACAATATTGATTTAGCGCCATAAAAACCAATATCTGCTCACAATCGCCGTATATACATATATGTACTTACATGTTACTTCGCTACAAGTGTTTGACGTAGCAATATATTCTGCTTTCGTGAAACTAAGTGCTATTGTTGACGGTTTACGTCCATGATACCGCATATTTTCCATTATAGAATATGTGCCCCGTGTTCGATTTGCGGGCCACAGCATTTCTGCCCCAATCAAATTCAGTGTAAACTTTTGAAGCACCATTACACACCTCATAGCCCGATTCAAAATTAATACTACCTACCAGGTAGCGCAATATATGCCTCACCGCAAACATGTGTCGGCATGAGGTTTTGGATTGTATTGGATATGCTTTCAGGTCTGAAAGTTATTGCCAAATAAGTCAAAGCAGCAATTTATGATATTCCCCATTTTCTGCTCTCTTACAATCATTTACGCAAAGTGTTTGCGGATTCATTTGAATATTTTACCATTTGAATATTTTACCTTAATCTTTAGGATTTCTGCACAGTTTCTACTAGATATTATTACGTCATCTACGTATCCTACGAGCAGAATAATGTCACCATTCACTATTGTTACTCGATATGGACATGGTTCACTTTCGCCCTCCTTAAAACTCATTTCAATTAAAAAACCTAAAATTTTCTCATTCCAATTTTTCCAGGTTGTCTTAAACCTTATAGAGATTTTTAATTTTAAGCCTTATAAGAATTTATACGATTAACAAACGCCTTATTTTATAACCCATTTCTAATTTATATTTTAATCCCAAGAAAGATTGAAATATCTTCTTAAGAAATTAAAACATGGAAAGTCTTCCGAGTATGAAAATGTTATTCTGTAGCCTACTATAAGCAACATCATGGGAGATGCCAATGTAGTGAAACTAATAAAAGAAGGAAGAATAGGTTCGCAAATAATGGAGTTTTGCATTAACTGACGCATTGTTCATCCGTGTTCCAAGTAAAATTTATGAGACCGCACTATAAACATAACCATTCAAATAAAAAAGAATTTCCAAAATTATTCTACGAACACCAGAGTTATACGATAATCGCCGAAGTGTCTGTCTGATTTTTAGTGTGCGTCCAATTTTTAATGTCTGTTCAAAATTTTTCGTAGTACCAAACTTTTCATGCCCTTTCAAATAATAATTTTAAAAAATAGGTCCATAAATGGAGCAGTTAGGTTATAATCAATATTTCGGCATGCCACTTCGTCCGTCCGATTTCTACTTATATTTCTTTGAAATCAAACTGTAAGCTACACATTCAAATAGAAAAGTTTTTTTTTTCAAAATCGGTCGATAATCAATATTTCGGATTAGAAAATCTTTTTGTGACAAACTCGCGGGCAAGTAAAAATTGTTTTCATGGTTTAATTAATTGTTTCTAACAACTATGTTTGCATCGTTTCATAAGTGGTAGATAACACCATACCATGCATCTCAAAAAATAGAAATGTCCTAAAACGTGTGATTAGAATATACATATGTACTTACGAATAATATTCTATTGATAAAAGTAACTACATATTTATCATACTGTATTAATTTAAAAAAAGAGTTGAGATTATTTAAAAACCCACATTATAAGTTCAAGGGACTTTGTGCTCCATTTTCTTTGAATAATGTGCAATTTTTCTTGGCTAATTGCCGAACTACCATGAGTTGTTATAATTTATTGGAACTGTTTGTAAAAAATTCCAAGGATTCTACAAATAAATATAAATATAACAATGAAATCAGAAAGAGTTTAAACGTCTAAATCTCACAGTAGAAACAAACACAAATTGAGCATTTTTCTTATTAATAACTTTGTAGGAGAAGTTCCATACATACGTAAATATGTATAAACTTAAACAAATTTCGTGTCGTGACTCATTTCTGTATATTTCATTTGTTATTGTAATTCGAATATGTTATTACCATTCTGTATAATTGTTGATAAAACTGAACCTACCGGGTGGTCCAAATACAGGTATATTTTTATATCATATGTTAATTTGATACTAATAAAATTTTTCCCGAAAAATTGACCAATCGCACTATACGAGTTGTTATAGATGACAACTCATCAGACAACTCATCTCTCCTACCCTGTTTCTTATTTTTCTTAATGACCTTTTATGTAAAACTTTCAATCCTATCTACTCTTTTGAAGATGACAGCAACATAAGCCATTCCTAACCATTTGGCCATAGGACAAGCCCATTGGAGATTAGGGCGTTGAAGCAAAATATAGATAATACGCTTAATAAAGATCTTATAGTAATCTCTGAATAGAGTCATACAAATCGAGCTGATTTTAATGCTCTAAAGACACAGTGCTTTGTGCTTACGCATAAACATATGACCGTACATGCTGCTCCATGTGTAATTATCGTTGATATAGATATTGAGGAATCTAAAGCTCTTGATGTTGTTGGCTTGAAAATTCAGTGTCATGTTCGATGGGCTGAGCACATTTTTCACATTGATAAAGAATCATTCAAGTGCCTCGGTTTTTTAAGACTCTTCGCTTCTTCTGATATCATTACCATCTACACCACCAACATCCGACCGAAAATTTAATACAACTCTCATGTATGGGCCGGTGTTTCAAATTCTATTGTAAAGCCTCTATTTTGAACCGAGTACAGGAGAGTGCGAAAAGACTCATTGGTGACAATAGCGTAGTCAATTCTATTGCCTCATTGAAACATCGTCGCAACGTGGGATTTGTTACGCTGTTTTATTGTTACTGCAATGGACTGTGCTCTAATGAAATAAGGGAATATGTTCTCGAGACCCGTTCTTATTTGCGAACAACACTTCATTAAGCCCACATCCATTTGTGGTCGATATATCAGCGAATCGCAATACGCGTTACAAAAACAAATCGTTCTTTGGTCTAACGGCTCTTTAGCTTTGTTCTTTGTTACGGCTTCTCTGTTTGAGCCCTACAGAAGCTCTAATCGTACATCGAATTGGGCTGAAAAATATTTTTTTGACGAGGCGCATTTTCATCTCGACGGGCATATTAGCACACAAAATTGCTGCATTTGGGACGGGAAAATCTGTATGCTATTGTCGACAAGTCAATGCATCCACAGAGTTTGACAATTTATTGTGGATTTTGGAGTTGGCCCATTTTCATTTCGCTCAACGCCGAACGTTACAGAGCCATAATTACAGACTATGCCCTGAAATGTAAGATTTGAACTTGGATAAACTTTGGCTTTTGTAGAATGACGTGCTGCGCCACACATCTCAACAAACCATCGATCTTTTGTGCAATAAATTCGGTAATCGTGTTTTCAGCTGTCCTGGCAATGTCAATCGCTCGCCTCGGAGCTGTGATTTGACCCATTTATACTTTTTCTTGTGGGGTTCCTTTAAAGATTGATACTGTGCGAATAATCCCTAAACGATCCGAATTCTTAAGGCTAATGGCGTCCTAGCCATTTGTCAGATAGAATCAGAACCCTTCAGCAAAGTCTTGAAAGATTGGACTGACAGAATGAATAAAATAGTATTCCTTAAATAATGGGAATATCATTGATTCTCGTATACCAAAAGATATTAAGTATTAAGTTCACTTCATTTTATTTAATATTTAAAAAGATACTGGCATTTGGGCCACCTGGTACGTTAATGTTAAAAAAAACAAACATCATATCGTTCCTTTAATGCAACATTGACACATTTCAAGTTAGTGAGGAAAAAGTGTTCCTCAATGTCCTCTATATGTACATATAAAAAAAATCTGAATTATATATAAAATTAAATCGAAGTTGTACCAAAGGTGTAGATATAAAAGCTAACACCTTAGAATGTGTAATCGCATTTTTCAAGTTCGATTTTTTGTTGAGATATGACTATCTTGCACTAAAGTAGAGGGATCGACATTCATGTACAAAACATTTGGGGGTTTCCCCATGTGTCTAAAATCGCAAGTTATTAAATTTTTAGATACCATAACAATTTTTTAAAATTGACATTGAAGTAAAATCGCTTTAATGTTCTCTCTCTCTCTCTCTCTCTCTCTCTATTTTCTTCCGTGCTTATGTGGATTTTTTTTGTTGGAAAAAAGGGCAAAGTAATGCAAACGGCAGGTTGTTGTGGCATTGAGATGGCAACAAAATTTTTAAAGAATGCTAGTTTAAAAAAATAGCATGTAGTTATGTATGGTTAATATGATATGACTGGTTGCTTGTTTTTAGATGGAAATAGTATCAATTGGCTTTGCAGTTTCTATCTGATCTTCCCATTTCGTATATGTAGAAATTTAAATTTTTTAATGTATATAAAAAATAAATTTTCAAGATGTATTTTCATATTCAACGTTAACTAATTTTACTTTGAAATACTTAATTTTTTAGTGATAACAAAAGATAAATAATTCGTTTTGTAAACCGTTCATAAACCTGTGATAAGTGTTATTATTTATAATGATATGAATATAATCCCCATAATTTTGTTTGGAAAGTAAAAAGGCATTGCAGAGTGCAGCAATTAAAAAACATTAGAAAAATCGATACACGTTAAACTAAAGACTCTAAGTTGGAGGCCATTTTAAATGCAATGAAAGTTAGGGTAACGCAGGTTAATCAAATTTGAATTTTATTATGACAATATGAGGCAAAAAGTTCAAATGTAATTTATTGTAGTTGTAGGAATAAAACCCAGTAAAAAAAGAAGCAAAAATGCTCGAACTAGGATCCGGAAGAAGTGCAAATTCAAATCATTTCGAATGATTTTAATATAGGCTCCCAGTGCACGGTCTTTTTTTATTTTTTAATCTGCAATACAATTATCCAAAAAGGGCGATAACGTATTGCTAGAATAATACAACAATTCACCGATTTGGAGGCTAATTTTAATATGTTAGAAAAGTTGAATTGCTTAAGCTTTTATATCCACACAAAACATAATATAACATGTCAAAAGTACTAAGATAATAATGAGGACCAAGTTCTTGATAGTTGAAAGCAACCACCTAACTATTAACCGACGTAATTTTATAATGGGAACAAGACTTAATGTTCACAATTCGGTTTTTTTTATAAGTATATATTTGTATGCATGTATAAAACTTCTTTTAACTTAAAGTTTACAGACTGTTGGATTATTCATAACCGAAAAGTTAACATTTCTCCCTCACATCAGTCGTAAATGGAGTTTATATCAGCATATGCTGTACATAAAGAAATTGTAATTCCTGAAGTGCTAAGAGATTGAAATTTTGTATATATGCAAGGAATCGCATATAAACCTCTGAAAAATTAACTCTCTGTACTTTAACCCTCTGTACATAACTTCAACTTTAACCCTCTGTATATAAAGAAAATAAAAAAAGTGTACTTGCTGAAACCCTATAGGAGAAGTCACAATCAAAATCAAAATCCTATATAGAAATATACAAATAATGGGCACCCTAGTGCAGCTAGATAAAAGGTTCTTGTTTTTAGTTTTTTTTCTGATTATTTACTCACTTAGACCTACTTGTAACTTTAGAGTGCCTGGACATTCGTGTCGCTGGGAGTGAATCCGTGAAAAAGCAATATATATCGCACATAAAAATCGTATTTTTGTCTCTTAACAGAAAAACTTTAATGATGTACATACACATTTATACAGCAATAATTTTTTCTTTTAACAGGACGTCTGGTGATTCACTTTATGAAATATTAGGACTTCCGAAAACAGCAACAGCTGAAGATATAAAAAAGACTTATAGGAAACTTGCTTTAAAATATCATCCAGATAAAAATCCCGATAATGCTGATGCTGCCGAAAAAGTATAACGTTGGAATTAAACCCATTTACAATTTTTTAATTGTTCAATTTTTTAAATTATAGTTTAAGGAAGTCAATCGAGCACATTCAATACTAAGTGACCAAACGAAACGTAATATTTACGATAATTATGGCTCACTAGGTCTCTATATTGCTGAACAATTTGGAGAAGAAAATGTCAACGCATACTTTGTGGTAACATCACCAGCAGTTAAGGTAAATTTATTAATTAATTATGATTAAATAGGATATTTTATTAACTTTTCTTGTATTATCAGGCTCTGGTTATTTGTTGTACAATAATTACCGGTTGTTGTTGCTGTTGCTGCTGCTGTTGTTGCTGCAACTTCTGTTGCGGCAAATTCAAGCCTCCTGCGAATGAGTCACATGATCAGTATTCACATTTAAATGTAAGTCTTATTATATAAGTTTATTAATATATACACATTTATTAACGTTATAGTTTATAAAAAAAACAAGAAAATCAAAATTTTCTTTATATAACAAGTTTTAGTTGAATTTAAGCCTAAGCTTATTGTCGAAGTTATTGTTTACTTTAAAAACCCATTTTGGAAAAATCAAAGTTTATACCACGAATTTGTAAATCATCTTGAATAATTTTACTTAATTTTCTTGGCATATGCCAATATAAAAAGGGTGAGGCGAATTTCATATCATCCCTCTAGCCTAAATCTTGTGTTAGAGTGTGCTTTCGTAATATACACAATTTGTTTTCGAATATGTTTTGATATTTAGCATTTTCGAGGTGTGAAAACTCTTACGACTTTCTAAATTTTAATGGCATGTGGCTAAAAATCACCAAACCTAATGAGAATTACCATCTGTTGATGGACTACCCCAAAATTTGAAACAATTTGGACATTTTAGTTAATATTTTATAGTTATTGGAGTTTATATGAAAAATATAAAAAAATACTTTAGTGTACTAACCTTGTTTTTTTGCATAGAAAAGAAATTACCGAACCAACTAAAGACCTAACAATTACTATGGGTAATGCATTTCATTGTGTTAATATCAACAAGGAATAATTGAATGTTCAAGTTGCCCAAATACCAGAGATTTTCAAATAAAGCAGAGATTGAAAGTGCATGAAGCAGATTTAGGTATAGTAATCGAAACTAAGTGGTTCCATCACATTTTGCTTTAATATTTTAGAATAAGATAATTATTTGTCGCTATGGCTCATGTTCGCTCGAAAATGTGTCTGACGTTTGAAGAGTTTTATTAATAGTGCAACTTAAAATCTAGTAATATAAAAAATTATGCTTATTTTTAATGCTAAGCAATTAATATGGAGTGTTTAATTCAGGACAATCTCCAACACGGCCTGCCGTGTTCCCTCTCAGTTACTTTCTCCCTCCTCAGGCAACACAATGGCACCAACCAAGACCCAAGTGGGGCAGTTCATATGTTGGGACTGACTTTCAGCCTATTCAAACTTATGCAGCCTATTGGCCCCACAAATCAGAGTCCTACTTCTAACTTATGTATCTGGCACACTCACGAACTTATCATTATGCACTGCCAACTTCGAATTCGAGCCTATTCTCCAACTGTACAACTTAAACTTCTGGGGTCCATTTCTTGTAGTTTCAGAAGTTTTATTAGTAGTATTACAGTCTTATACAGCATAGTATTTTATTAGTAGTTTTTAACTATAATTAAATCTTCGAATATTCAAATAAATTTAATATACATATTTTGAAAATTTTAAGCGAATGTTCAAGACAACACGGAGCGAAGTAAAGTACTTTAAAATTAACCAAAGACAAAATATAAGGATTTTGATTTTCTTTTAAACGCTGTGCGCCGTGGCTCATAATCGTTGTGTTGGATAAAACCCCAAAAGCTCCTTCTCTGGAGTAGCACTCCCGATTTGTGCCAAGTAAATAAAAAAAATTTTGAACCGATTGGGATATATTAATAATTTTTCTTTAATGCGCAGATAACTCTTTGGGCTTTTATTACTTTTAATTTCATTATAAGTTGAGCTATTTAAGGTTAAAGTTGTACATTTGAATTTTCTTAACGTTTTATATTAGTCACTCGGAGCTAAATGCGCAAAATTCTACGGATGAGGCAGCAATTTGTAGTGTAATGCATTAAATTTTGCCATAGAAACTGGACATGTATGCACCCTTGCATTGTCCTAGTGGAACAGAACTTTTTTCTTTTGCCAAATGCTGTGGTTTTATTTTATTATCACTATATAGACCCGATTTTTTCCATTCTTGGGAGATATGGCTCCAATCTTACACAATTTGTTGCAGTTATTTCCGCATCCTTCCATGTAAGACTGCACTGTCATAGTTCTTGAAGTATCGCGCGTGTCTCAATGTATTGTTTGGCCGGCGGCGGCTTCTTGGGCCTTGAGGGTTCCACTCTAGCGCCATCCTTGTTATACTATCAGGAATCTTTTTGATAGTATGGCCGATCTTCCTTCATTTTCTACGTTTTATTTGTGTTAGTATGGATTCCTCGTTGGTAAGGTTCCAAAATTCCGTGTTGCTAATGTTTTTAAGCCAGAATATTCTGCATATGACCCAATAGGTTGGCATAATATTCGCCATTGATTGTTTTACAAATTTTGGAGGTAGTCAATGTGGATTATAACGCGTGCATTTCAAAAAATGGTCGCCATGACTTTCCTTATAGGCTGACAACCTCACTTTGGACATCTTTGGCGCCGATTCGCCTAGAGAAACCCACGGTTTTGGTCTCTGGTGTGATGTGGTGCATCCACGTTTCGTCCACGGTTATGAAATGGGGCAAAAACTCGTCCATATTACGGTTGAACAACGTCAAACACTCCTGCGAAGTTGTCTCACACACGATTGCGCTTGTGGTCGATTTTGAGCACATGTGACACAAATCTTGCGGAAAGCCATTGCATACACAAGTAATCATTAAAAATTAAAACCACTCAGCCATCTGATATGAATATGGCCGCCAACACCTTATCGTGAATCTTTTTCAATTGTTTCGGCTTAACAAACCTCAACTGGGCGTCCAGAACGTTCGCCATCTTCCGTGCTTGTACGGCCAAAACGAAATTTAGTAAACTACTTTTTACGATTGAAATTGATGGTTCAGAATTCCCATAGTATTATTTATCAAGCTTAGCCTTGGTTTGAGTGATGACTTTTTCCCCCAGAAAATAATAATCAATGAGCACACAAAATTCACTTTTTTCATTTTTTTCCTCTAATCACGCGATAGTCTGTTATTAATGGCTATCAAACATAAACTAAATGAAGCAGCTTATTTAAATTTTGAAAGAAATCAATTGACTCTTGACAGGAACAAGGTTACCCTTTCAGTTAAGAAGCGGAAAATTTGGAAGGTACCGACTTATAACCTGCCTCGTATATAGTGTTTTTTAAAATCATATTTTTTTTTAAATTTTATTGAAATTCATAAAACTACAAATACTAATTGCAAATTGTTGTTATTTATTAAAATAATAAATAATACATTCGATTTAAATTCGACCAGGGTTGTTTACTCGCGTTTAGAACAAATAAAATTATGTTAATTCGACTTTGGGAACACCAAATATGTGTCTCGAAAACGAGACATTTTCTCGGATTCGATTTATAGAACATGACCGATCTTACTAGTACTTTTGACTCACACTGACAGTCTTCGAAATTTGTTAGTTACCAAACGTAAAAACCAGCACATTTTTGAAATTCTCAATATTTAAGAGTGAGTAATTGGTAAAAAAAATACAAACAAAATGGGTTTTTTCAAATAACGTTTATTGGCTTATTATTTTAATTTCTTTGGCTTAGATCATTCGTTGTATCAATTTACTTTTTTCCTTCCTTTTTCACACCAAAAAGATGCAATATTTATGTGGTAAAGGCTTTGCGTAACTAAAATTTATTAAAATAGCAACACGAGCTTATATTGTTGATGATTTTTGTGGAGTTAATTAATATGTTGGTATTTTATGTTATAAAGTTTTGCATGATTCTTTTTTTTTTCTTGTATTAAAATATATTTTTTAGTTTGTTTGCTATGGTAAAAGAAAGGTAAGTAAAAAATAAACATATTCTAAGTTTTAAGTAATTAAAAATGTCAGAATCCAAATGTCAAATTCTAATTGTAATACATTAATAACACTTATTTTTATTGAATAACAGAAGGTAATAATGTTATTTCTGAATACTTTTTTGTTAAAAAAAACGGATGATTACAAGAAATTTCCTAATTTGATACAGATATTTTTTTTACTTGGGTTGAACATCTCAAAACGTTAGGCCGTTTTCGTTTTCTCTATGTGTTTGAATTCTGTTAAAAAAACAAGCAGTTGTGCAATAGGCACATGTTCTTTTTTAATTATGTTGCGCATGACATATGTAAAAAAAAGCTTTGCACTTAACTTTATTTCAGGGTTAAATACAAATCTTTTTCTAGTGTGTCAACTACATTGTTTTGTTTTATTTTCGCTTAAATATTTGCTTTTAAAAAATTTATAACAATTTGGTTAATATCAGTCAAGCTTGAGGTCTTATTTTATCGTCAAACAATTTTATTTGAAAACTATCGATATTTCCATACTCATTGAGTATCATCTTCAGGACAATTCTGTTTTTTTTAAATAACAAAATTAAATAAAATTGTTTAACGATAAAATAAGACCTCAAGCTTGACTATTATATTAAACAAATTGTTATAGAAAAAGGTTAAAAAATATAGATATATTATTAAAAAAATTATATATATAATATATATCAAGCAACTATTTTTGTTCTATTGTGAGCTTGAAAAGGGCATCCTTTTGCAAAGGTGTCCTTAACATGTAAAACATGTTTCGATTTTTATACCAACATTTTTTAGAAATGAAAATGTCATTAGAGATCAATCGAAACAAGTTTTTAATTCTGATATGGTGCCAAAATGTCAATAATCGATCCTATCCGAAACGTATCGAAAAGCTTTTAGCATTAACTAATATTTATTTCATTTTATTTGACATTTTAATGATATTATAATTATTTGTTTGAGCTTAAGGTTATATAAAAATATGATTTTAAATAGTTTTTATAATTATAAATTTAAATTATAAATCAATTAAAATATTTTCTCTCCTGACGATGATAACCGAAGGTTTTCGAAATATCGACAACAAATACATAAATGTTTTTATTAAAAGAAAACCTAAAGCTTAAGCAAATAACTACAATTTTCAAAAGCTTATAAGAATATAAAAAACTATTCATTTATTTCATTAAAAAATATTTGATTTTCTTATTTGTTCCAATGTTATAAATACAATTACAAATTGTTTTATAACTTTGTCTTAACGAACATAGCAAAAAGGACCTTAATTCTTTTGTAGTGAAGCAGACTAGTGGTCTTAGATAGGAATCGAACCCACAAACTACGCTAGTACACTTCCCACTAGCTTACCAAGTCAACCAAAATATATTTTAAGACTTATCTATACAGTTAACTCTCGAAAGCGTGAACTACGAGTAGTTTTTGTAAGAATTTGTTCGTGTTTTCGAGATTATGAAAAACTTAGAACAAACAAATGATATGTTATGATAGTAAATAAACATGAATTAAATTATAAGAAATCAAAATAAAAATAAAAAAAAGAAAAGTCTATAAAAGCACAAAATATTTACATATATTCACTTCAGTTTTTATTAAAAAAAAACAATTAATAATGAATAATGCTGGATGGACTTTTCAACAAATAAGCAAATATTTAGAGAGCAAAGTTCCTTATTTTATTTCATATATATTTGTCCTTAAGATTCAAAACCCATACATACTTCAGTTTCTTAAATTTTTTTATTCTCGGCATACATATGTATATCACAATCTTATACAATCTTGATTCTAATTTCTGACTCGTCTTAAATGCTTGTCAAACAATATTACATATGTAAGTACATATGTATGTATCGCTTTAAGCTTTTGAGAAGACATACATACTATTCTCATCCTTATAGACTAACATGGACGATCAAAATCGAATGCCAGGTTATATTATAAGGGCACGTGCTAATCGTTTTTATACCATCGTATAGTAGGACATGAGTCTACAATAAAGTGTTTTTTGTGCGTGTCATTCAATAAATTCTTTAAACAACCGTACCTCGGTACATTTATTTCACAAAAATTCCTCGAAGGCCAAGCAACAAGAGCAAAAATATGACCACGTCTAAAAAATAATTACAATGACAGGAGAGCTGTTCCCCAGCTCAAAGCAGCTTTGCGAGTGATTCTCTGTTCTCTGTAATAATTCTTCGCTTAAAGCTTGTATATGTACATGTAGATTGAAAAATCATATAACAACAACGAAATCAATAGAGCTTTCCATATATTTCTTGAAGACAGTTGAACGTAGCCACAAAATATGAATTATCATGCTGTGGGATTTCCCAAATTAAAACAGAACAAAAAAATTAATAATTCTGTGAATAATTCTTGCAAAAACACGAATCTAATACAAAGAGCCAATTGAACAGATTTTGAAAACCCAAGCAACTATGGGTTAGTTTAAAACACGATATAATCCATTTCTAGTTTAGATTTTACTTTTAGTTCTTCATTTTCAAAATCGGTCCATGAATAGGGGAGTAATTCTATAATAAATATTTTGGGGCGGGGGCTAATTGCCCGTCCGAATTTTGAATAAAGATTATGGGACACAGCTACAAGCAAACGCTTTCAAACGAATATATAATTTTAAAAATCAATCCATAAATGGAGAAGTTAAAGTGATAGAAAATTTTCTGGGCTGCCAAATTGCCTGTTGCTTTTCGAGAAGAAAATATGGGACTAAATTACAAAAACTTCACAAATGCTGAAGTTATGAAAAATACAACTCCTCCTTTTTTTAAGTCGGTCAAAAAAGGGAGATATTCGACCTCCTTTTTTGAAGTCGGTTAAAAAATGGGAGATATTCCAAAAATTCACAAAAGAGGTATCACATATTGAACATTACCCAGTAAGCAAAGAATTTCAAAAGAATTCCCTATTGCATTTAATTTTGCTTAACATAATATCACCATTTACACTTAAAACGGGAAAGGCACAAAGTTAACTTATACATAAAATAACTTTAGTAGTAACTTTGGGAGTAAATTGTTATGACCGACCCTCAGTGAAAAAAGAGCTTGTAAAGAAGTCATGAAAATGCTGAGACTTTTATCTGGAAATAGATCAAATTCCAATGATTTTAGCATAGGCTTCTCATTACTTCTCGCAATTCTCTTCCTCAGCATAATAGATATAATACAATAGATATTTTTGTTTTAAAGGGTAATTTTTTAAGAACTTTCGGATTTGATTCAAAAAAACATAAAATTTAGAGAAATGTATAAAAACTTTATTTGAGTCGATACAGCGATCTACATAATTCAATGTTTAAAGATGATTTCATGTAAATGTTGACCGCGGCTACGCCCCAAATGGTTCATAAGCTAGGTCAAATTTTGGCATACTCTCCAAAATATCGGCCGGTATCTCACGAATAAATTCTTCTATATTGGCTTCCAGTGCGTCAACCATTGTGGGCTTGTCCCTATAGACATGAGCCTTAACATAGCCTCACAAAAAATAGTCTAAAAGCGTTAGTTAAATCGCATGACCTAGGCGGCCAATTTACCGGCCCCAAACGTGAAATAAACTGTTCACTGAACTCGCATCTCAATTGAGCTATTGTTTCGCTTGGTGTGTGGCATGTGGCACCGCCTTGTTAAAACTACATGTCAGCCAAGTCTAATTGTTCTATTTTGGGGAAAAAAAATGTGTAATCATCGCACGGTAGCGCTCGCCATTCACAGTAACGTTCTTGCCTTCGTCGTCTTTGAAAAAGTACGGTCCAATGATGCCACCTGCCCGTAATCCACACCAAACAGTGCATTTTTCGGGATGCAATGCTTCTGGCTGCTCTTCACACCAAATACGGCAATTTTGGTTGTTCTCACGTATCCATTCAACGAGAAATGAGCTTCGTCGCTGAACACAATTTGCGGATAAACAAGTGGACGATGCCCTATCTTAACCGAGCATGAATTTTGATAATAAAAAAATAGTGTTTCCAAAAAGAAAGTTGCTGACAAAATCACCTTTTACAAAGAAAATAATTTTATTTTAAATTATGGTAAACGATTTTCCGCTATGAATCGACATATGGATAGAGTGAAAACTTTGACAATTGAGAGAATATAATATTTTTAACTAAATTTATCGAAATAAGTATTTTATTTTCTAAATCTAGAGCAAAATTGCACAAGTTTACAAAGTAATCAAAAGTTTTAACTTCGTCAGAAATGAAAAAAAAAAAAAATTTGGCATTCCCGGAATTGTTTCCTTGTTGTGGAATTTTTAATAAATTACACAATTTTCCTCTCCTTTAAATGGTTCAAGCCTAAAAAGCTCTCAGGACCTGTAGACTCGTATTCCATATTTTTATAGCTTCATATCTCCCATTACACTTAAGAATTTAAAAAAGGAATTAAGTGAATTTCAACATTTACAACAAGTCTTCTGAACATTCATTACATTTGCTAGTGTAATCAAATCAAATGTAAATGCATTTTGTTTTAAAAGTTAAGGGGATGAGAAAATAATTTTAACGAAACGTGGGAGAAAAGTTTAAATAATTTTTAATTTCTAGCAATCATCCGTTATTATTATTTCATTATTCTTTATTTACTTAAATTTTAACTGCACGCTAATATTATCACTTACAATCAAATTCACTTAATTTCATGGCATATAAATCACCATTTAATAATCTTCACGAAAATCATCAAAATTATAACAACAAAAATAGCTTTAATTACTAATCATTATAAATAACGTAACAGGTTAGCAATAAAAATATTAAACTCCAATTTTTAATACAAGCAAAAATTTTGCGGAAAACTCTAAAACAAAATTACATTTAATATTATAAAAGAATTTTTATTTAATAAAAATACTTTTCCAAACCAAAGTAAATAAATTCAAAAATTGTGCATGAAGGCAGTCAGTCAGCTGTTTAGAGAGAAGTTATACGTTTTACGTTCCGTAACTAATATTTCGGAAAGCTATAAATTAAAAAAATGTTCGTGTAGAAAGTGGATATGCTCGTGCCATCGTTTCATAATATTCTTCACCATGACAGCATAGATACTTGAACGAGAGGCACTAATTTTCGCCTAATTTTTTAGGAAAGATCCAAAATTCGCAGTGTATCTTGACTGCAACTAGGAGATTTTGCATCCTTGGGAATTACTCTATTCCAAAGAATTCTCACGGATTTCGAAAAATTTCGACGACGTTAACTAGAAGGGATTTGCGCCACTCGACTCACTTTTTAAAAGTCTAAAAAAAGAATTAATAAAAAAAATGTCCTTATACTTTTTTTCTAAACGAATCAATTGAAATCCATTAAATTTTCGGCAATTAGAGTTGTTGACATAAAAACAGGTTAATACCTGATTGGATTTCAGCTTCCATTTTATCGGTAGTTTAAAAATTTATTTTAAATATAGAAATATTGAAAGCATATAGAGTGTTGTTAACTAAAAATCTTTAATCGAATCGATCGACATAAGACAGGTCAAAATCTTATGAATGCTTCAAATTTCTCAAAATTTTATTATTGTTGCATATTTGATTTTCACAATTTTTGTAAAGTTAAGATCACAATTTTGTGCAACATGACACTTGCAGAATACAGATTTACACCTTGCAATATTTAACATTAAGAATAATTTATATACATGTGTATTTAATTGTGTTAAATTGATTTAAATCGAACGCATTCTTGCCTTTCTTAGTTATAAATGCGTTACGAACGCAAGGTTACTGGTGTCTAAAGGTGAATGTGTCATATTTAAAAGAAATTTTACCCGATCACTTATTTTTTTTCCTGCGGGGTATTTTGGATTTATGTCTTTCCAATTTTTCAATCAATATGAATAATATTTTACATATCGTTTTCCTTCTCTTATGTAGTTAGTGTAGATAATGCTATGCTTGAAATTCTAAACGCTGGTACTGACATATCTTGTTCTTTAATATAACTTTTGATACACTCGTTAAAATTTTTTACTATTGAAAAAGATGTGATTTCATACAGCAGAATCATGAAATTTCTCATCCTCCGCCCTCAGAAAATTTCATTTCTAGTATTGTACATTCTTACAGTTCATATATGTACATCCTTCAAGTAAAAAGTAAATATGTATACTAAAAAACTTACAAATAAAATAAAAATGCTTACCCCTCCCCTGAATATTCGTCTTTCGTCGTTTTGCAAAGCTTCATTGACTTAATCTCGTATGTAGAATATTTCCTAACTCATCAAAAATTTAGATGAATTTCTCCATTTGCGGTAAAAAAATCTCAACTTATACTTCACTGAGGTTAACACAAAATTAAGTTACTAAATTACATTTCAGTGCTTTTCACACATAATTACATATATATTTCTATATTTGTCTATGATCTAAATCTGTCGTGCCTTAACCGCCAAAAAAAACAAAAAAAAAAAAAAAACTCAAGGACAAACACAAAATTTCACAGGACAATTGTGTTTATTAACTAGTTTTGCGCTAAGTTTTGTGTCTACTCCAAAATTGATGTTTTTCTAAATATATGATTCGACTTCTAGCGGTTATTTTAGCGATCGTAAATTATCGATTGCGATGAAAAAGTGAAAAATTATATTACTTATTAAGGGTACGATATAATAACATCTAGGTTTGATCAAATGTAGGGTTATGTTTTTACCAGCGATCGGCTTGGATCGAGTTCTTGTATGTGTGGAATACGTGTTGATGTTCATGTTTAGACAAATCATTAATTTTTCATATATTTATGTGTTTAATTTTTTCGTGTATGTGTAACGTTGTCTATTCTGGTTTGCGTATGTATTTCTCAGTTTTTTTTTTACATGGCGAACATCATACCGAACATGGTTGTTCGAACAAATGTTCGGGCAACGATGTCTGCACATGAATGAAACATTAACATGACGAGCCTAATTCATGTGCGAAATATATATCTTTTGTTTAATGTTCATATCAAGTTGATGGTTAATGGAGGCTGCTAGTAATGAACGAGTTCTATCCTGGACCAGATCCAGGCGTGTAGATAGCGCAATCTGGATTTCAAATTTACACACACTTTTTGCAAAAAATTGTGGCCGTATATCGTCAATAACTCAAGTATTCCACCGTCTATGGTTTATATGTGTAGACAGGTGACTTGACGTAAACTAATAGATAAATTAATAACTTTCTACGATATACAAGCTTCACTCGGCGTGCATCCATTCATTATAAAATGGAAAACCAAAGCAGCTCTTGAAGTACCTGCCAGCTCTCAAAGTGGTTACCAAACAAAACAGTATTGCCAACTCAAAGATTTTAACGTTTAAAAAACACTACTTTTGGTTTTTATTTTATACAATCCATGGTTGAAATTGTTTGTTTATAATAATTGTATGGCATGACCCAACCGATATGCCGATATCCTCTGCAACTTCTCTAATAGTGATTCGGCGATTCCCATAATAGTTTTACTCACTTTCTCAACATTTTCATTTGTCTCTGGAGCTTCCAGGACGAGCGTGGTCTTTGAAAACCTTGTACCACTTGTAAACATTTTTTCTGACTCAGAGTACAATCACCGTATGCCACTCTCAACATTTCAAGTGCTTTTGAGCACTTAATGCCGTTTTTTTACACAAAATTTTATGCAAATTCTTTGATTCATTTTCTCACAAACAAACTCAACTAAGAACATGTTCGAGGCAAGTGTGCCAACATAAAAAAAAAACCCTAATCGAATGCCCGATAAATTTCAAAATGCACTTCTTCTGAACAGAGTAGTTAGTATAAGTAAAAAATGTTTTGAGTAATTTTCCCCAATTCAACTATTTTCCATTTGATAGTAACATTTCATGTAAAATTTTAATTATAAAGTGTTATTCTCATAAAGGAATACATATCAATTTCAATTAAAGATTATGATATCAAGCCTTTAAATTGGACAGAAAAAGCTTCAAGAACTACTTTTGATTTCAATATATATTTATTGAAGCAAACGGTGAAGCAAAACTGGCGGCACATGAAATTTCATTTAGTGATAACATTTCTACCTTATATTGGCAAATAGATAAAGTTTCATGCTACAAATTTCATGAAAACATGTCTAACTAATTACGGACTTATTCAAAACTTTTGGGTGGCTATATTGTGCACTCAGCCAGATTATATGCCTATTGCTTCCACAATCTTTCGCACTTTCAATCTCCGATCGGTCAACACCTTATTGTGAATTTGTGCAATTGTTTCGGGTGTAGAGATCTCAAATAGGCATTCAGAACGTTATGCATTTTTCGTGCTTGTACGGCCACAACGAAATAATGTAAACCATTTTTTAACAATTGAATTGATGGTGCAGAATTCCTATAGTATTTATCAAGCTTAATCTTGGTTTGAGCGATATTTTTTTCCATTTTCTCTTTAAATCACGTTGTGGTCTGTTATAAAACATAAAGTAAGTGACACAGCTTCCTAAAATTTTGAGTAGTCAACTGACAGATGGCTCTTGACAATAGCAGTGTTACCCTGTCAGTTATATAAATGTTCCCATTGATCGTTTAAAGAGCATAGGGCGTCAAAATCGGCTTGAAGTGTAATTGATAAGGATCACACTGGATTTACCAAGTAGAACCAATCAGAAGTTTTGTCTTATCATTATACCCCCTGGCCATTCACCCTTTCAGTTAGAAGGCGGGAAATTAAAAAATTTCACCACATATTGACCTGCCCTCGCATTTCGTCATCAGACGCAGCTTTCTTAATTTTTGTTAAATAAATTTTGTTATGCATAAACAGCTGATTGCTTAGGAAAGTACGATCACCTTCGTTTATTTGCTTAAGAAAATGACAACGAGACTTCACTCTCTTAAGTACATAATAATCATAAGCATTTGATTACATAATTTTGCTTAAGCTTATTGTAGCATAAGCATACATAGCGCTTCGGGGATGGTAAAATAGTTATATTTTAGTTCCTAATTTAAAGCATATTATTATCGTTTTACTACATTATTTTACTTTCACTGTTAAACTGATTTAAAGCTATAAGGCAGCAGTGAAATTGAAAATGACATAATATTTCATTTTAAAACAATGAATTTGTATTTTAAATTTTAAGGGCAAAATTCGATTTTCGTATTGAAAGTCTAAAATAACTCAGTAAAGTTAGCCAAAACGCAATCACATATTTTTTGCGAAGTAATACAATATCAGATATTCTCTTTTGCGTTCCCGTATTTTTGTGCATTTAAGACTTTTAGAGAGAAATTTTAGTTTACTCTCATTTTACCGAACGCAATTTGATACATCTGTAAAACTACCAATGGCACGCCTGGCGTATATTTTGCTTTGTTTGTTTATAAAACACAATGCAATGTACTTTGACGTTGAACGAAATTGATCAAGATTGGTAGGAAAAAACTCGAATTATAGAAATTCGTACTCCTTGTATCAAAAAAAAAAAAAAAAAAAAATGGGTTAAAAGAAGTCGGCGCAGAAATATGGATACCCTTTGTATATCTCTTTTAGAAAATTTATGATTTTAACTAAAGTAAACTACAAACAATACTAAATTTTGCAAAATAATTTTTAATCGCTGCAAGAATATAGTCACCTCCCATATCCTTTTATGAAATATCTTATCCTCTTATGAAATATGATCTAAGCTAAGCAAAAGTAGCAAAATATTGCTTTTAATCAATGTTCATATGCTTTCCCAATATATCCTTTTCAACCAACTTCAAAAATAGGAGGATGTTACATGTATGTATATTCGTCTTCTATGCTGATAGATTTTTGTGTGTCATTATAGTGGACCGATTTTGACAATAATTTTTTATATGAAATCGTATGCTGACTTACGGTGAGAGTGAGAGTGTTTGAAATTGATGTGAGTTGCTCTACAGCAACAAAAAATAATTATTTTCCCTGAGTCAAAAGATCACATTCTTTTCGTATGAAAATTATAAAAATAAGGATTTAGACAGCGATACCATGTGATGGTAAAATTAATTTTTTTTTATTGAATATTTTTTCATTGATTTTTATACAGTGAAAACTCTCATAACCGGACACTCACCGTCGCGGCATTTTTGTCCGGTTATAAGAGGTGTCCGCTTAAAAGAGGTACAACTTTTTTTAATACATCTTTTTATTTTATAATGCTAAGCGCCACCAGTTTTAGCAAACATCCTCTTTTGAGGAACATTTATTCCAGATTCCCATTTGGAACGAATGACTTCTTTATTTTTAATGATTTCTGCCGCCTGTGTTTTACCAATTTTTAATCTTAAAACATAAAACAAATGCAACAAAATGTTTTGCAGAAAAACTCAAAAAACTTTACTTCCTTGCGATTTCACGCACCGAAATCTTTTCCCTGTCAAACTCATTTATAATTTCCATTTTTTCTTTGATTGATAACATATTTTTTTTATTTGCCATTTCTTTTTTTGTGTTCTAAAGCAATCAAAACAAGTAAATCAAACAATTTGTTCAAATAAATAGAAATTTCTTTGTCATTGGTGTTAAAATGGGAATCACAAAATTGAATGGCATTAACACAAATATGAAACAGAGTTGGAAAAAATAGTAACTTAACAAGAGTTGTATATATTTGGTATATTTTTTTGGTGTTTTTTCTGATAAATTCGTCTTGATTTTAACGCTTTTGTCCGCTTATGAGGGATTTTTAGATCATTATTTTAAAATTTTGGTGTCCGCGTCCGGTTATTAGAGTGTCCGGTTGTGGGAATACATTTTGTATAAAAAAAAACAGTTGAAAATCACGGTTCTGCAAAGTTTGTCCGGTTATAGGAGGTGTCCGGTTATGGAAGGTGTCCGTTAGGAGAGTTTTCACTGTATATGAAATAAATCAATCAATGCGCTGATAAAATGTAAAAAAATTTTCACATACTCGTAACTAAAACGTAAATGACCTGTATGAATAGGCCTGGTTAAAACCTGTAAATTTTAACAATTACGAGGACTTTGGTATATGTATTAAGTATGTATTTGTAACATATAGCTGCTCCGCGCCTTAACGTACTACCTCTGTGATTTACATACAACATCAAAGTAGTAAAACTTACTTCATCATCCCTTATTGCACCGTATATAAAATTTTGTTTTTCTTGTTTTTATTTTTTAATTTTCTATTCGCTCCTGTTTTTAAATAATTCAATAAATATAATTTTTTCGCCTTTTTGTTGGTTTGTTAATTTATAAGTTTTAAACTGTTACATAAATTGAGTTTAAACATTAAACAAAATTTTATATTACCTTATACTTTTTTGTTAAATCCATCATCACAGCGTGACGGTGAAGTTAGAGAAGCTAGTGATCGTCCCCCAAATATGGGTCAACCTGGAACTCTTGTAAGTACATTGTCAATTATTTCGTCCAGCATACTCTTACACTAGTAACTTTTGTTGATGTTGGTCAATTATAAAAGAAATCGTTTTGTTTTCGTTTTTAGCATGATGTTGTTGCATAAATAATATGTTGTTGGTGTATTATTTTTGTTCAATTTATGTCTTAATTTTGTTGTAGTGCTAATCTAACTATTAAAATTATACTAGTATATTTATTCAGTTGCATTATGTACATATTAAATTGTAATCCTGCTTAAAACTTACGTTCGTAATAAAAAGTCAAGTTTTTTTTTTGTAACCAAAGAAACATTAGAAAATACCTCACATAGTTTTTTAAATAAATTACTAACTATATATATATATTGTAAATTAATACTTTAAATTCTGTTTATAATAAAAATATGTATAAAAGGTATATCATTTAGTTTATATGTCGTGGTAACATTAAACTAAATTTGTGGCCCATCCCTAATATAGAAGAACTTCTTATAAATATTTTCTTAACAATTCTTATGCAATCGTAAATCCTTTTAGTATAAATATTTCAAATATTTATTGCTAGTTGTGGGTGGGTTTAGATGTTCATATATCGATTGGTGCGTACCAAATCAACTTCAACCGATTTGTAAGCATTACACCGATACATTTTATTAATATAATTATTTTCGTAATAATTTGATGTGTGTAGGTAAAATATAATTGGAAAAATAATTGGAAAACATCAGTTAAAGTTAATTACAACAGTATGTACTCGTATTGTCGGTGTTTCACTTCAATAACTTCCGCCTAATCAGTGTTGCCAGTTTTAGCCTGTTGTTTACCACGAAATTAAAGTTTTGGATTAGTGGTTGCTTTTTATTTATTGTTATTAAAATAGATAGTGAGCTTATTATTGTACATACGTATGACTACACTGTATAGTGGAGTTTGGTTATAACGTACAAAGCTTATATGAACAACTTCTCTGGTCCCAAGAGTTTTTTAAAAATATTTCATAGAAATTATTACGGTTATAAACAACTACGGTTATGGTGAACTTTCGTTTACGGGTATAGGTACAAACGAACAAAACAAAATCGCAAAATTGTTTCACTCAAATAATTATTTTCCAGTATTTGACAAAGTGACATGCGTGTCTTGTAAACATATAATTACTTTCCCCCGCTTCTATTCCCTCAGATTTTTGTCTGACTTTGAATTTTGTATCTAAGTTAACTTATAACATATTAAGATATAAGATAACGACAATAACTTTGTAGGGGTGGTCCCTCCTTCCGAACTCTTACCAAATTATTGTATTCTAATGCAAATTACATCTAAAAGTGGGATAAAATATACTTTGAGCATTTGTATACACTGTTATTTTGTTACAAGTGAAGCTAATAAAAGCGTTTTAAGAAAAAAAAAATTATATATTTAAATTAATTTTAAATTTAAATTATATTTCAAGAGGTTATCTGGTCTTTTCTTAATACCACTCTCATTATGTTAAAGAGACTTTAAAAAATCTAAACAAATTGAGTTTTTCTTCTTACAAGTAAGTGAAACTTTATGGGATATTAAAATAGTCACTTTAACCAAAATACCATATATCAGTTTGTGTCAGCTGTTTAATTCATCAGCAACTAACATATGCTACATCCACATATGTATATAAGTACTCTCGGACACGTAGAAGATTTCCTGCCTGAAATCACTCGGCATCTTAATTGAGAATTTCTGAGACTACCTGGATATGTATTGTTTTCAGTACATACCCTGACCATATATCCTGTTGTAACTTATTTTTCCCGGGAGCAACGGCTTATGTACTTTGGTAGGTTGCTGTTGTGCCTTTTTTTTGGTATATGGGTTGCTCAGATTTCCGGACCTTGGTTATTGCTGATAATCTCTAAAAGCTAAAAAAAATTCTTAAGAGAACATGACAACCAACGGTCGTGCATACAAGTAATAATGTGAAGGTGAAGCTAGGTTAAGATTACTCGTTCGGGGTGCGATAAATACCTTAGGCTGCACGGGGCCTAACATTGGGGAACTTAAGTTCCTCAAATCAATTTTTCGGGAGACCTATTTCGTGCCACGGGAACTAGTAGTGCCTAGGCTTCTCCTTGACTGGTTATTGGTGAGGCTCTTTCGGGGATCACTGTGACTGTGGCTTAAACTTAAGTCGCGGAAGATGTTGTTGGGTAAGGGCAGAAGGTTTGGGTCAGCACTAGTGGCTGGCCTCCGAGCTCGCCTGCTACCAACAGTTAGACATGTAGTTGACGTTGCTAAACATTAGAAGCCGCTATTTTAAAGTGGTGGAAGGTCGGTGATGGCCGCATTGAGTTCACCCAGTGTTATGACCACCGTAGGGTTAGGCTGAAAGCCCTATGCATGTTAATCTTCGACACTTCTTTACAATTTATTGTGGTTATTGCTTATGTACTCTAATTTTAAGGTTGCTTCCTAATGCGGTACTTGACTTATGAGTCGATTATGGATGGCAACCGAACTTCAGTTGGCAACCACAAATTTTTAGTTGCCAGAAGCGCTCTGCGTTACTATTTGGAAGACTGTTCTATCAGAATTTCGTGTCCTTCATTGTCATTTGGTGTTCTGCATTATCATTTTTAGTAGAGACATTAGCAGAGTCGTGAATACGTTCAAACTGTCCATAATAGAGCCATTAGATCTATTTGCAAATATATACCTTAAATACTTTTCCTCAATGTTGGTGAGTGCGGTAGCTATGACGAATTTTAGTAGCAACATAATCCCAGTGAAAAAATGGAAGAAATTACATGACCTTTAGGTCATTTTTTCAACGTCATGTTAACAAAAACTTGTCTAAAAAATAAATTTCTTCTACAAAACTGCACAATTGCGTTCTAGTCTTAGATAACTTTTATTTATAAACAAAAACTTATTGATTAATTTTCTGGAAAACGTAATTTCCCTTAATTTATAATGAAGACTATTAATATAAAAGCATGGGGCTCTTATTATTCTTTCTAGACGTCGATTCTTAGTGTGAAATCGTAATTTCAAATAAAATTATTTTCTTTACAAACAAACAAAAAAACACCTTTTTTAACATATCTGTGTCAATAAGGAAAAACTGCTTAAGTCTGATTTTTTGGTTTTTCAGTAGAGCTATTTTAAACTGTAAAGCTGATTTTTAAAATTTAGTTTTATTGCTGATTAATAATTTATGAATGAAGTCTTATGGTTTTAAAAAATAGTTTAGAGTTTTTTCTAGCTCCTAGTTCTAAACACAAGTTGAGATAAGTTTTTCTTACATATCATATTGCACATTGAAATAAGATAAGCAAAAAGAATTTTTGCTATAACTTCCTAAAAAATCGAGTAAATTAATTGAAATTTTGCTGGATAGTACTTCTAAATTAGGAAGTCCTAATGGTGTTATTAGCTCAATTTTAGCTTAAGTCGACTTAAGCACTTATTCCTTTTTAACACAGATATTGTAGAGTAGTTTTTCCTTAATGAATAAACATCAAAGAAAACTTGTAATTACAGGAATATGAAAAAATCACTGGAAATGATCTCAATTTGCACTTTTTCCGCTTCATAACTTTTTTGGAAGATTTTTTTTTCTTGGACTCTTGTCAGAAAATTTTGGTCTCGCAGTTACTCTCCAAGTTATTTCTCATTTACTTGTCAACTTCGTGCCCTTGGTGTTTTAGGTATGATGTGTTTCGTAAACGGATTTTAGCATAATGTCAAAATGAAATTCCCTATTTGACCAAAATATAAAAAATTATGTGAATCAAAGTTAAATGTATAAGGGGTGCTTTTTACATACTTTTCAACTTAATAATAAACTTTGCGACGAATAACATTTCAAGTGCTCGTAAGAAATGTTTTTTTTTTAACATTTTCATCTGAATTCGTACTACTTTCGGATCACAAGATATCCATCTTATAGACCTTTTTGGAGTTTTTTTTTCCACTAAAAATAGAGAAGTCGTGTCATCCTTCTGCCGCTAATCGTAGACCGCAGGATTCTGGATATTTTGCATGTAGTCTTCATAGACCACCTAAGGTCCGTTCCCTTCAGCGCCTACGCTCTTATTCCATTAGACAATTCAACCAAGAAGATACTTATATCCCTTTGTGAGTTAGCCAGATTTAAAACCGATCGGTCTTTCACTCTGGATGATTTCATGGCCCGGAACTCAGGCAGCCATTCAGATGAATATGACAGTTTTAGTAGAAGATATGTTTTTACTAGAAGAATTCTTGTATTCTGTGGCATGCCTCTACAAGGACGTTTACTTTTCTGCCTCGTTATACACTTTATCTTCAGAGTAACCATTAAGAAGTTAGGTGACTCTGTTCTTTAGTTCCCAAAATATAGGATAATTAATAGCTACTTTGTATGAGCGGACCCGTCTCACTCTTTTAACTACAGCCTTTCGCTCAAAAAAGTGCTTTATTGTCAAAGTAATCTACACGAAGAGTCTCACTATCAATGTTATCTTCACTCATATAAATCCATTATTTTGCTTGGATACACGCCTTAAACCTACATATATTAATGTGCATTAAATTTAGGGAGCCTTACTATTGCAGTTCTCGAGATATAGAATAATTATTAATTATTTTGTGTGACGTGTACCCGTCTCTCCCTCCTATACCACCATACTCTGGCTCGAATATACACTTTAGTCCCATAGTAACGTACATAAAGCTTGAAGATATAAAATTAATAATAATTACATTGTATGGTGGTACTCGATTCCCCTCTATGACACTTACGTGCTCCTGTCCGATTACATATTTTAGTACTACAAGAATGCACCAATAATTTGGATAGTTTTTTGTAATTCTCGGACTATACATAGAATAATTAATAAGTACCCGCTTTCCCCTCCTACAACTCCATGCTTTTGTTCGAATACGTACTTTAGTATCAAATTACTAACGTACCAATAATTTGGGCAGTCTCATTGTTGTAGTTCACGAGATATATAAATTTAAATTAAATACGATTACTTTGTATGCTGGATAACCGTCTCCCACTCCTACATCCCCATGCTTTTTTTTTTGGCATACACTCCTTAGTCCCATAGTAACAAACCATAAATTTGGATAGTCTCACTGTTGAATAGTTAATCAGTAATTTGTATGGGGTCACCATTTTCCTCTTCCTATACCTCCGTGCTTGAAATATTAAAAAAAATATATATAAAAGGTGATTTTTTAAAGGCGTTCGGATTTGATTGAAAAACATAAAATTTAGAGGCTTAGAATGTTTCTATACAAACAACACAACAAACAATTTACTCAACGTGAGTCTATTTTATATTTCTCTCAACACCCATACAATTAAAGGCCCGTTGGTCGTTAATGATTGTATACAGTTGGGCAAAAATTAGAGTTTTTGCAAAATGCATACAAAAAATCAAAAAATGTTTGTTGTGGCCTACTATGATTATGTATTTGTTGTAATTCATATGCAATATTGAAATTCTCATATTGTATTTGATTTATTTGGCACAAACATCCGAGGTTGAATGTTTTCAAACTGCTTAAACTTCACTGACGATTTGGTTTTAGCAACCAATGAAATGTCGGCATATGAAGAGCTAAAGACACAACAAAAATTTTTTGATTTTTTGTATGCATTTTGCAAAAACTTTTATTGTTTCTAACGATTAGGTGGGTAGAATATCCTAAATAATAAATTTAGAGAAATGTTTAATATTTGGGTCAATACAACGATCTATGTACATATGTACATACAATGTTTAAAGATGATTTCATGTAAATGTTGACCGCGGCTACGCCTCAATGGTTCATACGCTGGGTCCAATTTTGGCATACTCTCTCCAAAATATCGGCCGGTATCTCACGAATAAATTCTTCAATATTGGCTTTCAGTGCGTCAACCGTTGCGGGCTTGTCCCTATAGGCACGAGCCTTAACATAGCCTCACAAAAAATAGTGTAAGGACGTTAAATCGAGCAATCTAGGCGGCCAATTGACCGGCCGCAAACTGTTCTCGGAACTCGCCTCACAATTGAGTCATTGTTTCGCGTGGTGTGTGGCATGTGGCACTGTCTTGTTGAAACCGCATGTCAGCCAAGTCCATCTTTTCCATTTTGAGTAAAAAAAAATTATAATCATTGCCAAAAAGAAAGTTGCTAAAAAAATCATCCTACATATAACTCGTTGTCCCTTCCCCATCATCAGCACTATACTCTGAAAATTTCAAGGAATTTCACCGTTTCAAGACTTCATAAATATCAAACAGATGAACAGGCGTAAAGCTATAGAATCTATACCATTCAAGATCTTTCGTATCGCACTCATTTATTCAAAAGATGGTGATTCAAAGCGGGATTTCAGGAGACTTACTTGGGTCCTAATCTGCATAGCCCTTGTGCTGAGTTTCATCTTGTTTAAAAAAAAATCTTCCTATAAAAGTCTTTTAATAAATGTTTGGGCAACATTTATCCCCAAATTGAAAAAAAAAAATTCTAAAATCATGAAAACATGTCTAGCGTAGAAAACAACTGGTGTGTCTTAGTGGCAAATACAGGAACTGAACTCAGGCTATATATCCAATTCCAAGTCTGGTTTATGTATTGGTTCAAGTTAATGTTTTATTGAACATCACTCTCAGATTTCCCTCCGTATTCACAATTGAAATTCTTTATGTACCGATAAAACCATTTACATCCATATTTATTCTGCAAGCGTTTTTATTCATTGGAATTGATTTCCCAAACTAATAGTCCATGGTCAAGGTTTAATTGAACATTTAATTGACATGCCATTCTTCTTTGTGGATCGGAATTAGATTTTTGTTCATTTAAAGTTTTTTTTTATTAAGTTTCGGTAACGGCAACGGCTCTAATACCGTTTTCGACACGGAGATATACATTTTTTTCTACCAAAAGAAAAATGTGCTCATGTTATTTGAATATCGAAGTTACTCGTATGATATGACAAAATGGTTTGTAATTTTTAATTATTTTATTATTACGATTTAATCGGTCTATTCTTTGGTATTTCTTGAAAAATAATCGAACTGCAGAAGTTGCAACAAATAGAACCTATAATTTAAAAATGAAAATTAAGTATATAATCTGGAGAACGATTATATTTCATGAAATATGAATATTATTATTATTATATAATTTTATTGCTAATTTAAATATACATATATATTTTTTATTTTATAGGAGGAAGTTGATTTGGATGCGGATCCAAACATTTCAACACAGAATCAGGGAGGTTCATCAAACGCTGGTGGCCAGCCTGTGTTTGCTATGCCACCACCACCTGCAACAGGTGTCAATCCATTTACTGGGGCTCCAGTTGCTGCCACAGAGCAAACTTCATTGAATACAACAGAACAAACAACTTATACCCCAGGTATATAAAAAGAAAATACTACTTGTTTTCCCTCCAATCACTCATAGAACGAAAGTTTAAATTGAAACAATAAAAACAACAAATAATAACTGCATAACAAAGCAGAAAAAAAGAAAGAAAATAAAGAAAAAAAAACCTAAAACACAAACTTTGAAAGGGACGGGAAGAGGGAAGGGAAGATATGAAATAAAAATGGACAAATGAATACCATATACATACATACATGATATAACAAAAAGTATATATTTGCGGTGTTGCATTCTACTGAATATATATATTTGAAGGAATAATTAAATATATAAACATAATAATAATCAATTGATATTTTTGCATTCACCTTCTAAAATGAAGAACATATATATATATATATATATATATATATATATATATATATATATATATATATAATGCAATATATATAATATATTAACTAATAGAAAAACATCTTGGAAGAATTACATAAGTACATAATTATGAATTAAATGCGTTAAGACCATCGAATTCAATGTTGTTTATTCAGTAATTATAACAAAAAATAAAATAAAATACAAAAGGAAAACAAATTATTAAAAAGAAAGACATAGATAAATTGTCAATATAAATACGCAATTTACGACATCCTAATAGTACATATTCACTTAATTTATAACTGATTTAATTGTTCAGTTGCATTATTTGAAATTTCAAATGTTTAATAATAAACTATTATTATATTTTTTCCATATCTCACATAATTACAGCAATTTGTTGCAAATAATTTCTTTCAATGTTTATTATTATAAGTTTTTGTAAACTTCCTTAAACTTTTACTAAAGATGTATTTTTTTTTAATTTGAATGTAAGTACAGTAGTTTATGTAATTTGTTTTAAACCTCTTTTACGACTTACAAAAAAAAAATCCTCTTTGTTAAATTCAAATAAATTTTAACTCGTCGAAGTAACTTTTTGCACTGCCATTTCATCATGACATACATATTTTTGTAAACATTTTTTTAAATTAATTAAATTTTTTGTTTGAAAATATTAAAATTTTAAGGCCATTATTATGTTTATAACCGAACTTTTTTGTCATATTTTTTGTAGTTTTTATAAGCAAAACTTAAGCTTAAATTGGAAATCAAATTAGGGGACTCGATTTTGGCATATGTACTAGGTAAATAATGTCTGAGTACTCGAATATATTCCTTGTTACGTATGTTTTGTGTATTAATTATTTCGAAATTTCTATGCCTACTTTACTAGTAATATACATAAAAAATTCTTTGTAATAATTTGAAAAATGTATTGTTTGTTGTTGGCTTTCCTGTGTACTGATGACTTGGCTAAAGCTAATGGAATTTGGACAATAACAAACAAAAGGCTTTTTAGATTATTATTATTATTTTTTTTAAAGAACATCTCGAATAATGAACTTAATAAATTCCTTGTAATAATTATAAATTAAAGACAATTTCTTTCCAATAATATTTTCAACATGTAACATTTTCTTGTACATATGTACAGGGTGCTGTTGGCTGAAGTAGTTAGCGCGTTGACACTAATCCGAGATCCAATTTTCTATTACTTTAAATATCATAGATTTAGAAGTTGATATTGGCAATGGCTGCATGGGAATTGATTTAAAATTTTGTTTTGAATCAAAAGGCAAGAATCTTAAAATTATTCACAAACTATGCATGTGAGCAATACTATGTTCTGCACAGGAATAGTTTGCTCAGGTATCATTAAAGGAGTATTTATTATAAAAGAAATCTTAACGTATGAAGTTTCACATTAGAGATACTGAGATAGGATTCTTTTAAACCAGTGAAGATTTTCTTGAAATTCTGGAAATAGGTCTCGCTTCAGTATTATTTTTTTCAATAGTTGAATAATCATGCGCTTAATTTTGGTCTATTAATAGCACTTTTCAGCTTTTAAAATACCATAGTACTTGGCAAATACAATTAGAAAGGGTATAACATGGGGCCCAGATGGCCATCTAGAAAATCTGTACTATAGTGATGATATACCGCTCATTTGTTGCAGCAATGCCATGACTCAAAATTCCTATTTTTTAAGATAAAAATGTAAAATTAATCGTAAAATTTTATAGGAGTATGTCGCATAATTACCTTTTCAGAGAAGAATATTATTATTAAGCGGTATGTACATTAAAAGATTTAAACTCGTTTTACAATTATGAGACTGTTGCAGCAAATGAGCGATATAAATCCTTTCTAAAATCACTTTGCACGACTGGAAACTTAAAAGAAAACATTTCTCTTTTCCATGGCCTCTATACAATTTCTATTGTCTACATTGACCTTTACGAGACTTTTTATTGCGATAACCAAGTTACACTTGAAATTTTAAAAGTAATTAAAATTAATATGCATTTGTCCGGAATAGAAGCTTGTGGCATATTTTTCATAAAAATTCCTAGATTAGATTAATGCAATATTTCGAAATTTAAACGTAATTCCACAAACTAAAAGTTTAAAACTTATTTTTGATAAATTTAATTTTGTTAATTAAACTTGTGAGTGCTTGTAAAAATTATATCTTCAGATATGGGGCATATTACATACAGCATTACGTATGGACTGAAATTTAAAAAAAAAAATCAATGGAGATGTTTTGAATTTTTTTTTCGATATTGAGTTCCTTATGAAGGGCAATTTATTTAAAATCGTCACTACATGTAGTTGCGTTGAAACCAAACGATTTCCATAACTAACAGTTTTATTGTATATTTTTTTATTTTATCATGTCATATAAATTGTACGAAAATGAATACATTCATATTTTCCAATAACTAAAGTTTTTCCTGCTTGTTTTCCAAATTGTTTCATAAGGCAATTTACATTTGATCAGTAACGTTCATAATATCGTTTAAAGTTTAAATAACATGTTGAATTTCTTGTTTCAGTATTATTTTTTTGTTTACAATTCATGGTCATAATTTTCATTGAAACTTACAATTAATTATTTTTTTTCATATTATTTCTCTTTATTCTCAGATATGGTAAACCAAAAATATTGAAACATCTACGATATGGTAAACCAAAAATATTCAAACTTCACACATATTGCTACAACATTTTTAACCACAACATGAAGTAAAATTCATTTTAGAAATTTTACAATCATCACGCATATAATTTTTAATTTTTTCTTCACCTTATTATTGTGATGTAAAGTATTTTATATTATTAATTTAAAGAAAATTAATATTTACAATATATGAAATAAATAAAGAAATAAATAAATATATATATATATATATATATATATATATATATATATATGTATATATATATATATGTATATATATATATATATATATATATATATATATATATATATATATATATATATATATATATATATATATGTATGTATATATATATATATATATATATATATATATATATATATATATATATATATATATATATATATATATATATATAAACATTACTAAACATAAAAATTCCAAGTACCAAATAAACAAGAAATTAAAATAAATATGGAGTGAAAAGGTCTTTAAATAAGTATATAAAAAATATGATGCCATGATTGACAAGCAAACACAATATTTTAAAGAAAAGCCTAAAGGCATGTTAGAAAAGATGTAATTATAACAAATAACAAAAAAAAAAATTTTTCAAACAATTAACTAAAAAAAAACAAAATACATTTCTAATATTTATATTTTAACTGTAAAATATTTATATATAAATACATTTTTCCAAAATAAAATCATCAAGTAATAATAATGATGTAATAGATTGTGTAGTATATAACTTGGATGTATATGTATGTACGTACGTATTTATTTAATTTATAACAAAAATATAATTTAAAAATAAATATACGTATATTATATCAAGAGTAAAGAAAATTTTGTTATTTTGTTGCATTACTCTGTGTGTGTCTCTCTCTATAACTCTTATCTTCCTTTTTAATTAACTCCTTAATAAATATAATGTTGAATTAAATAAATTAAAGTCTTTTTATTAAATCATTTAACACCTCAAGTATATAAAATATATTTTTCTAATTTTATACCTAAAGCCTGGTATTCAGTTCAAAATTTTATGCGAAATGCTGTCAAAATCAATATGAGAATAATTCATATGAAATAGTTACAAAATAATGTTGTAAAACTTTCTAAAAAAATTAAGTTTGAATAAATGTAATTTTCTCCTTTTAAATTATAGAAATTGAAAGACGGAAATTTATCAAAATTCCATTTTTCACTTTCGCTTTTTTCGCAGCTTGTTTACTTAAAATGCTAGGACATTTAAATTGACAAAAACATTTATTTAAAGTTAGCAAAAGTAAAGTAAAAATAATTAAATTTCTTAAAAGTAAATAAATAGAATTGAATCGGAGATTCGATTAAAAAAAATTAAAAATTAATACAGTGTGAAAAATTGTCCCCGACAATAAGTAGTGAGAAAAATTATATGAAGCAACATAATGAAAACTGCGAAAAGTGGAAGAGAGAAACCATAAATGACCAGTATAGATAGTGGTATACTACACACTCTACATTTTCGTCCCCTCTCCGGCAAACTTTATTTGTCTGTCTTTCAATTTTCATATTGTAAAAGGGGACTTGCGTACGTAGAACAATATACATAAAAATTTGTGCTTAAAAATAACAAATACAAAAGATATACGAAATCGTCGAATAAAATACTACAAATTATGTTACATGCAAGTAATAAATGTTCTTAATTTTTCACAAATTCAAACGGATTATTAGGCTTAATAAAAACAAAAAAGTACATGGTATATTGAAAAAAAATATATGCCCCTATTGCGGTTCACAACTCAACTCAGTTTGGTCGTGTAGAGTCAACCCAACTTACGCACAACCAAACTCATTTTAGTTATTGTGTATCGCAATAACTAAAGTGAGTGTGGTTGTGCATAAGTTGGGTTGACTCTCACACGACCAAACTGAGTTGAGTGGTGAACCGCAATAGGGGCAATAATTAACACTATTTTTTTGAACTTTTTTAATATATATTTTATTTTATTAAAGAACTTTAGGTGTTTTTATAAAAAAAAAACACAAATTTATTTTATTTCAATATTTCGACGCTCGTTAGTAAGATCGGCTATAAAAAACGTTTAAAAAATTACAAGAAGAAGGAAAAATAAAAATTCAACTAAAGCGAATTATGCATATATGTATGTATATACTTTAAATAATTAAAATTTTTTTTATAAGTCAAAAAATGTTAAACTACCTTAAATGTGTTACTTTACTTATTGGTAACCTATTGGAAAATGTTTCATCTTATAATCGTGCGTGTCTGACTCACATTCGTATGGGTGTGAATCGTGTTCGAATGTTTTGGTCTTTTAAATTTGATATATTTTATCTACCCAATTGGAAAATAAAAGCAAATATGCATACATACATAAATTACATATGCAAAACAATCACATATTAGTAAAAAATCTTGTTGCGCTTGCTCCTCAGGTATCTTATAATTATGTACATGGGAAATGAAATTGATATTGTAGCACGTCAATATACTAAATAATTTAAAACATCTTCTGAGTCGAAAATTTTCTTTCCAAATTTATTGCTGACCGGAATTTCTTCCTTCACACTCCGATGGCATTATTCACTGTACAAGCCAATGATGTAAAGCCTGTTAAGCCACTGTTACGGCTCATCAGATTATTAGCGTTAAAAATATGCTTTTAATTAGGTTCGTAAAAGCTTAACAAAATTACGAACAAAAAATTATAGATTACAATTGTCTGAACTTTTTTTTTAATTTACATCTATCAATATAAGAAAAAATTTTCTAATCGAAATTCGGTCATATTAGGTGGCAAAAAATTATATCAATAATTTTGTAAAAAAAAGATAAAAATAAGTATGTTTAATTTCTAACTGCTGTTATTCTCACGGAACGATATTTCCATTGCTTCTGCAAATCCAATAGTACAGTTTTAAAACTTGCTTGGGAGTCAAGCTGATAAAATTTTTATTAAAAATATATATTCTTTAATTTAAAAAATATTTATTTATTTCTAAATATATGTACATGAAAACATTATTTTTCTTCAATCAATAAGTGACAAAATTACTCTCAATTCGTTACTGAATTATTTTCTTTGCAAAAAAATTTTTGTTTTAATTTTTTGACCATAAGCAGCTTCCAAATCGGTGAATAATCACCTAAAAAGAGAAATTATTATAAAAGCAACCCTACCTTAAAATAAAGTAAAATGATCCGCCCTCCGCACTACTTCCGGATTCGAGTCTTAACATTTTTCAAGCTCTTCAAAGTCACAAAACTTTCATACAATTAAAATGGCAAAAAATTACGCAAATCTAGTATCGTATTTAGCTGAATGACAAAGCCGATTTCGGGTTCCTGTTACTATTTGTGGATACTTACAAACATATAGAATAAATTATTTCTTACGGTCGGTCGTATCAAATATTTGAAAAATTATAAAATAATCGTTTTTCAATAATTTGAAATTCACATGACTTGGGCAGTTATAAACAAAAGGACTGCAAATTCGAATATTATTCAAGAGATAAAGTTAAATTTCTTTTCAAAGATTCAAATTAAGAATTATATATGGACACATATAATGCATTTAATTTTAAGTGCACTAAATGAAATTTTTTTAAAACGAAATGTGCTATAAATTATTTGGTTTTTATGACTTTATCCTGAAATATATGTATTTCACTTTTAATTTGTCTTTATCTTGTTTGAAAGTATTTGGCTTTTTTGAAAACTTAATTAGAATTTTCAAAACTTTATGGCATTAGTCAGTCATGTAATATTTTAAGAATTTAAATAATAAACAATTTTTTATTTAGATTCGATTTATATCGTAATTTCTATGCATAAAACTTTTTGTTGCTTATTAAAGTCCACATGTCATATCATCAAATTCAAAAGTTAAGCATTTCATTATTTGTTTCATGTATAAATCTAGTCTTGCTTGTATTTGTATACTAAAAAATTATATGTTTTAAATACATGCCCCTATTGCGGTTCACCACTCAACTCAGTTTGGTCGTGTGAGAGTCAACCCAACTTATGCACAACCAAACTCATTTTAGTTATTGCGATACACAACTGTTTTTAGTTGAGTTTGTCATAAAATTGCCAACCTAAAATATCGAATTGCCAACTTTAAATATCACGTTTGACAAGTGAAATTTGAAGAAAATTAAACTGAAAGTGTTGTGGGAATAAAAAGTGTAAAATATTTTATTTATGTATTGTGAAACAATTTGTTGAGTCTTAAAAGGTTAAAAAAAAGAATTCTGTACATATATTTAAAAACTTGTAATTCTTAAAAAAATAATACCACTTGTGAATTTTAATATATAAAAAATAAGATGAAATTTACAACAGCAAACAATAAAATATTATTAATTTTTAAATTTATTCTTAAGTTTTTCTATTTGTAATTTATCGCACTCCACCTTAAGATTGTGGAGATCAGTAGCCTCATTTGCTTGTCGTTCCAACAATGCAATTTTTTTTAATGTTTGCAGTGGATGCTGCAACGCCAAAAACTTGGCCAGATGGTGCCGCTTGCTCTTGCAAAGACAAGAGTTGTGAAACAGTATCATCAAGGCTATTTAATGGTGCCACTCCCTCTTGCAAAGACAAGAGTTGTGAAACAGTATCCTCAAGGCTATTTAATGGGATTTCTTGTGATGGGCCTCAACCTGTCGCCTGAGTGTTTCTTTTATTGTTTGCAAGTTTTTTCTTAATGCTTGCTTTATAGTGGATCCAAACCTGTGCAAGATTATAATTATATTAAGAATATTGTAATTGTTCAATATTATTTTACTGACACACTTACACGTTGCCATTCTTGCGATGTTCTTGTCGGTGGTCCCAAACTATTTAATTCTACAGCAAACTCTTCCCATAACTCCTTGCACGTATTTTCCGTTGCACCAAAATTTGGTTTTCCGCGAGCAATTTCCGGATTCCTGTCCATAATCTGAACAAGCCGCTCAAATTGGACTTTCGTTGTTATTTTCAAACTAATAAAAGTGTTTAAAAATTGTGAAAAAATTATTATAAAAATTGATACTTACGATCTCTCCATTTTGATTTAAATTTTCACCGCTTTTAAAAAAAATTTCACTCTAACTGATAATGACACAACTACAATTAAGCAGTTGTGTGTATTCAACGTTTTTTACGACCAAACTTTTACAAAGTTGAGAACGGCAATACCACGAAAAAACAGATACACAACTGAATAGTCAACTGGCAGTTTAGTTGAGAACGGCAATGCGAAATCACCTAAGACGACCAAACTGACACAAAAGTGGTGAACCGCAATAGGGGCAACAGTCTACTCTCGATAGTTTAATACTCATTTAATTTAATCTTTCGATCATTTTTTGCAAATTTGGAAAAATATTCAATAAAAGAAAAAATATGGACTTAATTTGGCCTTTACAACAATTTGAAAGGAGAAGCATTAAAAAACGCCTGGCAAGATTTTTCAGCTTGATGTTGAGCCTCTCTAAATTATAGTTTAACCATTCAATATGACATCGCGTTGAAAAAAAATAATAAATATAAAACTAAATCTCAGTTTATTTGGGGCTCCCTGCCGTGAATATATGATATTTACAGTCTTTTAAAAAAAATATGATTGAAGTAGGCATTCTAGAAAGCGGTCATTTCAATTTGAATCGAAAATGATTTTCAAATTTGATCGTGGTTCGTTACAGCAGCTTAAAGCGATCGTTTACAAATCAATCGATTTTCATTTTATTCTGAATAAATTACATGAGCTCTTTTTAATTTTAATATTTTCAATCTATAACAACTTGAACACAACAATTTTTGCCGCAGCTGACACTATGCTGAACAAAGCCTGTTAATATGGTCTGTACAAGTCAATAGCTGATCATACGTGATCTATCGTAGCATTGTCAAACTCCATATGAAAAACTTATTATTTTTGTTTTAGGGATACATAGCAAGAAGACGAATGGCTAACATGAGTTCTCTTGAAATCAGTGATGTCTGCAAAGTATAAAGCGATACAAACTAGGCTTCGGCTGGTTCGACGCTGGGGACTTCGCTTAAACAGAGTTCTCGTGGGGTCACACTGGACCAAAATCCCATTGGAATTATAACTGGCTCCTGTTATTTTAAACTTTATTTAAAAGTTTTGTATTTGAATTCTCCTTTGTCCATTGAATTTAGAATTGTCGAGAGGCGACTGTATGCGGTTTTGTCAATTCCACATGTATTTATACAGAATTATACCATTTTTACAAGCTAAAATATTTTTGAATATTTAATAATTTCATAAATCCACTCCATGAACTGCGTGATAAAGCAAAATGTATTGCAACACGGGAAGTTGAAATAAGTTTAAGGTTCAAGTTTAAACCCATAGAATATAAGATAACACGTGTTATCTTCAGTTATGCCGATTCGTAAATAATATTTGATCATTAAAAAATCTGAAATTATATTGTTTTCTAACTCCATTAACTGAAGAAACATATTTTGAAATTGTGCCAGCTTTGGTTTTTAAAATTTTTTAATATATTTTATAAACTAAATAATTTATGGCAAATACGTTGAATAAAATTTGTTATTTTTTTTACAAAAAAGAAAAAAATGCGAAAAACTCAACACACGTTCGTAAAAAGATTAATTATTTCTTCAAAAATTTATTATTCATATTAAATTATAATTAAGAAAAAAAACCTGTATAATCAATATAAATTTAATTCAAGTTTTTGACAGTTATTTTTAATAAATAAATCGATTAAAGCAAAAAAGGAATACTGTTAATTTAAATAATAATTCCAAATTAAAACTCTATAAAATATTTCAGTAAAAAAGTCTACAAATTAGTTTAATTTAATGTACTATTATCCAATATGTAAAACAATTCGGGAAACAAATACTTATAAAATAATTATCTCCATAATAAACTTAAAATAAAATTCATTTAATAAAAATTTAAATAAAAGAAATTTCTTTTGTCTTTTTCTTGTGATACGAAAGTCGATATGTTTTTAGTCAAAATATCTGTTACGTCCAACGAAAATGGGAGCTTTAAATTAGCGAAAAATTTTTCGATGGTTATATTATTCCCTAAATTTTACAAGTTTATAAAACGAGGCAGAAATATTTACAAAAAATTAGGTACGTTCGTAAATGCAGTACTGCGCTTCAGCAGAAATCAAATTTTATCCACTACACCGATTCAAATATATCTACATACATCATTTATGTTTTTGTTATTTAGAAAACAGTTTTGATATGTTGTTTTCTTTCTTGGCCAAGTTAGATTTGATTACGTTAGTTTTTTGTTTTTTTTTTTAGCTAATCAGGCCTAATATGTTTTATTTTTTATTTTTTTTCACGGTTAACAATAAGTATTCAAATCTTAAATATATATATAATTATTAGGCCCAACCAGTGTCAGACATAAACTTAGTGATAATAATTAATAATACATAAATGTGTTTGTTAAGCACAAAAATATTAAAAAAATTCCATCTGAAGTGTGGCGTATTAAGGCCGTAGTATCCCTCTTTTTTAAGCGGATGTGTCCAGTAAAGTTCAAGATATTGCGAGCAAGGGGATTAGGATGGGACTCTAGTTTTGTTAAATATTTGCCTGCATATTTTGCAATTTCAGCGGTCACAAGTGGCATATTTAAATCACGATGTAAAATTGAATTTTTCATGTACCAAGGAGCCGATGTTATTAACCTTAAAATTTTGTTTTGCATTCGTTGGATTCTCTCTACATTGGAAGCTGAAGCAGTGCCCCATAGCTGAATTCCGTAACACCATATGGGTTTCAAAAGCGACTTGTATATTAAAAGTTTACAATCTAGACTGAGGGTTGAATTTCTACCAATCAGCCAATGTATCTGGGTTAATTTAAGCTTCATTTGTGTTAGCTTAGAATCAATGTGGTGTTTCCATGTAAGTCGTCGGTCAAGGTGTACACCAAGGTATTTCACCTGGGAATGTTGAGGAACAACTTGATTGTTGATTCGAATGGGGGAACAAGTGTCTCTTCGTAGGGTAAATGTGACATGAACACACTTTTGTTCATTTACTTTTATTCTCCATAAGTTCAACCACAGCTCCAACAGGTTAATATGTTCCTGAAGATATCGGGATGCCTCGTGAGGGTTTTCATGCATACTAGGTTAAGTTAGGTTAGGTTGATTGGAGGGGTGTGACAGCCCATGTCATACGACATACACTTAAGCCAGTAAAGGCTTGTTGTGCGCTCCCTTTAATTATCAAACACAACTGCCAGAGTTCTGCGGCAGGATTCGAACCTGGGACCTTCGCACTACGAATTCATGCATACTAAGGCAGGCTGTATCATCGGCAAATGTAGAAGTGAGGTTATTACTGCTTAAAGGCATATCACAGGTATAAATCAAATACAAAACTGGGCCCAGTATACTCCCCTGTGGCACGCCGGATGAGATAGTTTCGGGCACACTCATGAAATCTCCTTACACAACTGTGAACTTCCGGGCAAGAATGTAACTTTCCAAAAGATTTACAATGTTTATTGGCAGATATGTCTTCAATTTTAAAATTAGGCCTTCGTGCCACACTTTATCAAATGTTTGAGAAACATCAATAAAGAGGGAAGAACAATACTCTTTTTCTTCAAATGTTCTTCTTATGAAATGAACCAATCTATGACATTGTTCAATGGTGCTGTGCTGACTTCTAAAACCAAATTGATGGTCCGGTATGCATCCATTATCAGCTAGAATTGGGGACAATTTTGTCATGAGAAGTTTTTCAAAGAGCTTTGAAATTGTTGACAGCAAACTTATTGGCCTATATGACTCAGCCTTGGTAAGATCTTTGCCCGCCTTTGGAATCATTTTGACGATCGCAAGTTTCCAGCTGTGTGGACAATACTCCAGTCGTAAAATGCCATTAAAAATAAATAAAAGGATTCTAATAGCAATACGAGGCAACTTCATCAGCATCTTGTTACTAATTTCATCAACACCCAGGGCCTTCTTTGGGTTGGTTTCAGCAATTAGTTTTTGTACATCGCGCATCTTAAATTTCATGGGTCGAGGGGGTAGAACAACTACACTCGGTAAATCAACAGCACCAGTACATGTGTTTGGGGTAAATACGTATTTTAAATGCCCAGCAAATATGTTACCTTTTTCAGTATTAGTTCTTGCCCAACCTCCGGTAGAAGTGTGCAGTGGTGGTTTAGACTCAACGGGTGTTTTAAGTTTTTTAGCAGCGCGCCACAAGGAGTAATTAGATGCTGCTGTGACATCGAGACTTTCCAGATAGTTCTTAAGAGAAGCAGATTTTTCAGATGCAAGCAACTCTTGGAATCGTTTAGTGCATTCTCTAAGTCTGATGTTATGTTGGGGCGATCTGTGCTGTTGTCATTCCCTTCTAGCTCTTCTTTTTTCACATACGAGACGTTCAATATCCGCAGAATAAATTCTATTAAACCCAGTGTGCGGATAGGAAGAAGTGGCATGTTTAGCAGCCTGTTTAATGTTTTCAGTGAGATTGGCAATGTTAAATTCAATATCATCGGAAGTTCTAAGCTTGATGCTTCCCGTACAATGACTACTGAGATATTTTTTGAACCCCAGCCAATTAACACGATTTATCATCTTCACATATGGGTGAGGTAAGTCACTTCTTAGTGGGCTACAAATTGTAACGATCGTGGGAGAGTGATCGTAGGAGAGATCATGTGAAGCTTCAACATGAATTAAATCCCTAGGGATATTTTTCATGACCCCAAAATCTATAACATCTGGAATTTTTTGTATGTCAGTAGGCCAGTAAGTGGGCTCCCCGCTAGAAATGACATCCAAACCCATTTTTGAAATTGTGTTGAACAATGCTCGATCTCTAGCTGTAATAAGACGCGATCCCCAGAACGTACGTTTTGCATTGTAGTCTCCAGCTGCTACGAAACAAGAGCCAACAGTTTTGTAAAAATCCTCGTATTGTTTTGGCGAAAATAAGAAAAAAAATTTTTGTAATTTTTTCAAAAAAACAAAGGGGTTAGTTCATCATAATTTTTGAGGAAAAAAACTTTTTTCGCACTACCCGCGAAAGAAAAAATTCGAATTAAAGCCAATAAGTTTGTCTATCCAAGGCAAAAGAAATCAAGTCAACATCTTGAAAACTAAGCAAGTTATGACCAAAAAGGTAACCAGTTCTACTACTGCCTCTTACCGGCCACTTTTTGGTAGAACTGGTTACCATTTTGGTCATAACTTGCTTAGTTTTCAAGACATCTACTTGGTTTCTTTTGCGTTGGATAGATAAACGTATCGGCTTTCATTCGAAATCTTTGTTTTGGCGAAAATAAGAAAAAAATTTTTTTTAATTTTTTCAAAAAAACAAAGGGGTTAGTTCATCATAATTTTTGAGGAAAAAAACTTTTTTCGCACTACCCGCGAAAGAAAAAATTCGAATTGAAGCCAATAAGTTTGTCTATCCAACGCAAAAGAAATCAAGTCGATATCTTGAAAACTAAGCAAGTTATGACCAAAAAGGTAACCAGTTCTACTACTGCCTTTTACCGGCCACTTTTTGGTAGAACTGGTTACCATTTTGGTCATAACTTGCTTAGTTTTCAAGATATCGACTTGGTTTCTTTTGCGTTGGATAGATAAACGTATTGGCTTTCATTCGAAATTTTTTTTTTGCGAAAATAAGAAAAAAATTTTTTGTCATTTTTTCAAAAAAACAAAGGGGTTAGTTCATCATAATTTTTGAGGAAAAAAACTTTTTTCGCACTACCCGCGAAAGAAAAAATTCGAATTAAAGCCAATAAGTTTGTCTATCCAACGCAAAAGATTTCAATTCGGTATCTTGAAAACTAAGCAAGTTATGACCAAAAAGGTAACCAGTTCTACTACTGCCTTTTACCGGGCACTTTTTGGTAGAACTGGTTACCATTTTGGTCATAACTTGCTTAGTTTTCAAGATATCGACTTGGTTTCTTTTGCGTTGGATAGATAAACGTATTGGCTTTCATTCAAAATTTTTTTTTGCGAAAATAAGAAAAAAATTTTTTGTCATTTTTTCAAAAAAACAAAGGGGTTAGTTCATCATAATTTTTGAGGAAAAAAACTTTTTTCGCACTACCCGCGAAAGAAAAAATTCGAATTAAAGCCAATAAGTTTGTCTATCCAAGGCAAAAGAAATCAAGTCAACATCTTGAAAACTAAGCAAGTTATGACCAAAAAGGTAACCAGTTCTACTACTGCCTCTTACCGGCCACTTTTTGGTAGAACTGGTTACCATTTTGGTCATAACTTGCTTAGTTTTCAAGACATCTACTTGGTTTCTTTTGCGTTGGATAGATAAACGTATCGGCTTTCATTCGAAATCTTTGTTTTGGCGAAAATAAGAAAAAAATTTTTTTTTAATTTTTTCAAAAAAACAAAGGGGTTAGTTCATCATAATTTTTGAGGAAAAAAACTTTTTTCGCACTACCCGCGAAAGAAAAAATTCGAATTGAAGCCAATAAGTTTGTCTATCCAACGCAAAAGAAATCAAGTCGATATCTTGAAAACTAAGCAAGTTATGACCAAAAAGGTAACCAGTTCTACTACTGCCTTTTACCGGCCACTTTTTGGTAGAACTGGTTACCATTTTGGTCATAACTTGCTTAGTTTTCAAGATATCGACTTGGTTTCTTTTGCGTTGGATAGATAAACGTATTGGCTTTCATTCGAATTTTTTTTTTTGCGAAATTAAGAAAAAAATTTTTTGTCATTTTTTCAAAAAAACAAAGGGGTTAGTTCATCATAATTTTTGAGGAAAAAAACTTTTTTCGCACTACCCGCGAAAGAAAAAATTCGAATTAAAGCCAATAAGTTTGTCTATCCAACGCAAAAGATTTCAATTCGGTATCTTGAAAACTAAGCAAGTTATGACCAAAAAGGTAACCAGTTCTACTACTGCCTTTTACCGGGCACTTTTTGGTAGAACTGGTTACCATTTTGGTCATAACTTGCTTAGTTTTCAAGATATCGACTTGGTTTCTTTTGCGTTGGATAGATAAACGTATTGGCTTTCATTCAAAATTTTTTTTTGCGAAAATAAGAAAAAAATTTTTTGTCATTTTTTCAAAAAAACAAAGGGGTTAGTTCATCATAATTTTTGAGGAAAAAAACTTTTTTCGCACTACCCGCGAAAGAAAAAATTCGAATTAAAGCCAATAAGTTTGTCTATCCAACGCAAAAGATTTCAATTCGGTATCTTGAAAACTAAGCAAGTTATGACCAAAAAGGTAACCAGTTCTACTACTGCCTTTTACCGGGCACTTTTTGGTAGAACTGGTTACCATTTTGGTCATAACTTGCTTAGTTTTCAAGATATCGACTTGGTTTCTTTTGCGTTGGATAGATAAACGTATTGGCTTTCATTCGAAATTTTTTTTGGCGAAAATAAGAAAAAAATTTTTTGTCATTTTTTCAAAAAAACAAAGGGGTTAGTTCATCATAATTTTTGAGGAAAAAAACTTTTTTCGCACTACCCGCGAAAGAAAAAATTCGAATTAAAGCCAATAAGTTTGTCTATCCAACGCAAAAGAAATCAAGTCGATATCTTGAAAACTAAGCAAGTTATGACCAAAAAGGTAACCAGTTCTACTACTGCCTTTTACCGACCACTTTTTGGTAGAACTGGTTACCATTTTGGTCATAACTTGCTTAGTTTTCAAGATATCGACTTGGTTTCTTTTGCGTTGGATAGATAAACGTATTGGCTTTCATTCCAAGTTTCTGTTTTGGCGAAAATAAGAAAAAAATTTTTGTAATTTTTTCAAAAAAACAAAGGGGTTAGTTCATAATAATTTTTGAGGAGAAAAACTTTTTTCGCACTACCCGCGAAAGAAAAAATTCGAATTGTCTATCCAACGCAAAAGAAATCAAGTCGATATCTTGAAAACTAAGCAAGTTATGACCAAAAAGGTAACCATTTCTACTACTGCCTTTTACCGGCCACTTTTTGGTAGAACTGGTTACCATTTTGGTCATAACTTGCTTAGTTTTCAAGATATCGACTTGGTTTTTTTTGCGTTGGATAGATAAACGTATTGGCTTTCATTCCAAGTTTCTGTTTTGGCGAAAATAAGAAAAAAAAATTTTGTAATTTTTTCAAAAAAACAAAGGGGTTAGTTCATCATAATTTTTGAGGAAAAAAACTTTTCTCGCACTACCCGCGAAAGAAAAAATTCGAATTAAAGCCAATAAGTTTGTCTATCCAACGCAAAAGAAATCAAGTCGATATCTTGAAAACTAAGCAAGTTATGACCAAAAAGGTAACCAGTTCTACTACTGCCGCTTACCGGGCACTTTTTGGTAGAACTGGTTACCATTTTGGTCATAACTTGCTTAGTTTTCAAGATATCGACTTGGTTTCTTTTGCGTTGGATAGATAAACGTATTGGCTTTCATTCCAAGTTTCTGTTTTGGCGAAAATAAGAAAAAAAAATTTTGTAATTTTTTCAAAAAAACAAAGGGGTTAGTTCATCATAATTTTTGAGGAAAAAAACTTTTTTCGCACTACCCGCGAAAGAAAAAATTCGAATTAAAGCGAATAAGTTTGTCTATCCAACGCAAAAGAAATCAAATCAATATCTTAAAAACTAAGTGTAGTGTGTTTGACAAGTCGTAGTTACCATACCGTCTGTACGTAACACGAGCTACATACTTTGTTGTAGCAACATTGTCCACACACACTGGGAATATGCTGAGTGGCTCATTTACACATACTGTAAATGTGCTGACTAGTTCATTCCCATCCTAATGTTTAGTTATAAGTATCATATTCATAAGTATTCAAATGTGTTAGTATTAGTGTACTTTTAGGTCTTTAGAATGTAAGATTTAATTTGTACAGTTAGTCTTAATCAGAACATAGTCTTAATCAGAACATAGTCTTAATCAGAACATAGTCTTAATCAGAACAGAGTCTTGATAAGAACTCAAAACAATAAAGAGCGCTTGCGACATAAACGGTCGCAAGCCACCAAAACTAAAACAAATTTAACAAATCCTTTTCCACTTTACATGGCGATCTTTTTTCCACATTACATGGTGATCCTGCCAGCCTGGAATAAAATAAAATAAAATAAAAAAATAAAAATAAAAAAAAAATCGATCTACAGCATATATATAAAAGTGAAAAAAAAAACTATATTAAAACTATGATTTGCGTAAGGCTATGATTTGAAATCCTGTAAACATAAATCCTGTAAGCATAAAACTATGATTCCGTCAATGATACCCGTGATTTGCGTAAGGCTATGAGAGGCTTTGGTACTGATGAAGACGCACTAATCAACTAACTCCTTTCAATGACGAAAGAACAACATGAATTAACAGTAAAGTTCATCCCTACTTTCAATGACGAAAGAACAACATAAAATAACAACAAAGTTCATCCCCACATACAATGACGAAGGACATATCAACACATCCCCACAACTTGATACCAACAAAAGGGTAATATATTAATTTAAAGTAATAAGTGCATAATATTTATTTATATATATGTATAACTAACAAAAAAAATAAATATATTATAAATAAATAAATAACCACTATCAACGTGGTATAAAAAAAAAAATAATAACCACAAACCAAATTACTAAAAACTAAATCACCCCTGCATACATACGTGTCCCTGCATGGGTATAACAATTCAAGATTTAACCGTTTCGATCATTAATTGGTAATGACCGGCTTATGCCATTGCCACTATTCACCCTGCAAAAACATGGTGACGGTCGTAATGACATAAGTACCTTTAAATTTAAGTACTAAAACGTCCTAGACAGAGACATACTAACAAGTGGCTAGCCGTGTAAACTTAATATAAGTAATACTATTGTAAACTTTCATTTTGTATATGTAAACGGTCAAGCTACTAACGTACGTAACAGTTCTAGAAGCTTAGCTTAATCCATTATTCTTGAAAATTTTTCTTATCAAAAGTTATTAGAATGGGCGGTAAGGAATCGAAAATTGAACAACCAAACGCTAATGTCGTAAATGACATAGTGGTCAAAATTGATTTCTCGCCAGTCTACTTCATAATAATAATTATTCTATTAGCCATGCAACTCTTGGTAACTCTTTACCAATTGCACAAAAGATCCTTGAAAAAGAATTACACTAGAGCTGCGTCAATAGCTAACAATTTAGACAGAGTCTAATATAAAAATTATATTTGTTCGCTTTTCTTTAGATGCGAATGAGCATTATTCGAGAAAATTTAAAGCCATAACATAACCAACTGTTAAAAACTTGCCTGCTCTAATTACTTCGAAGCAAAATTTGCTATATTCTACTTCTATTGATGTATCTTCCTTTGTTTCTTTGCTCACAAACGGATTTTTTCCCATCTCTTGTGTATCAGATTGTATATTAATTGATACTATATATATATTCCTACATGCTCCAATACGAAGGATGCATACGTTCTTTACTTGCGAAACTAAACCAAACATTACTTTTCGCTTGGCAAGACTTCTTCCAAATTTATGTCAAAAAAAAGAATACTTCCATACTGTCTTTTAACTGTGAACGGATTGTTGCCTCATTCACTTTGCTCTTATGCAATTTCCTTATCAGTTCTTTAACTAATGGAATGGGAAACAATCGTATCCAGGGCTAAGGCGATAAAAGAAATATTCCTTAAATCATACAAATGCTTAAATACTGACAGGGATACGAAACCTGAAACAATAAACAAGCATATAAATATTCTTCACAATCAGTTGGAAAAACTCAGAGTACTACTTAATATAAATTATAATAGGTTTACAAAAGCTCATCAAACCTCCGCTGATAATTTTTATTCCGACCTACGTGAAAAATTAATTTCCGTAAGTTACAGAAAAAACTTCAAAGTATTTGTTCCACACTCAATCCATGAACCAATAGTGTTCGATCCTTTACCCGAAACGGAACAAAAACAAATATCCAAAATGCCTCAAACGGTAGTAGAATTTTTAAATACTTCCTCTAGGTTAATTCCAGACTTTGATGGAAATTCCGAAAACTTGCAAAGCTTTATCGATGCTATTAATTTAGTAGATTCGATTAAAGAAACTCACGAATCAGTAGCTGTAAACCTTATCAAAACAAAATTGAAAGGAACAGCAAGAAATCTAATTTCATCAGAAATTACATTACAACAAATAATCTCTAAACTGAAAACAACGGTTAAAGGTGAATCCGTTGATGTAATTAATGCCAAATTATTGAGTATAAGACAATCAGGAAAAAACGTTAACGCCTACGTCAACGAGATGGAGGAGTTAACGAAAAAACTAGAAACAGCATATATTAGAGATGGATTACCACATGAAATAGCCAACAAATATGCTACACGTTCAGCAGTTATGGCTATAACCAAAAACACATCCAATGACAGAGTTAAAATTATTATGCAATCAGCTAACTTCAATAATATGAATGAAGTAGTAACGAAATTCATAAACAGTTGCACCGAAGCATACGGTCAAGAAAATTCTATTCTAAGCTATGGCTTCAGACGCCAAGGTTACAATAATAATAATAATAATAGTAACCAAGGCAGAAGCAACAGCTTTAATCAATCCTTTAACAATTCTCAAAATAGAAACAACCGTTTCAATCGCAATAGAAACAATAATAACGTATCTTATCGTAATAACGGCACTAACAACCGTAATTACAATAACAATAATTCTGGTTCTTATCGTAACAATAACGATAATAGAAACCGTTACAATAATCCCAACAATTCTCAAAACAGAAACATAAATCTATCCGCAGAATTCGACTCGGGAAACGAGCAAAGACCTCTAATTACTCAATAGGAAACAAAACGTACAATATTAACTTAAATTTATGTAGCTATTTAAGATGTAGAACTACTCTAAATGATGGAACTTCAATTTTATTAATAGATACTGGCGCTGATATTTCAATTATCAAGCACAACCAGGTCTTAAATGAATCAATAAATGTTTATAATAGAAAAAATTTAAATGGTATTGGTAATGGTATAATTTCAACGTTAGGCAGTGTACAATGCGAATTAAAAATAGACAAATATCTAATAAAACATACCTTTCATGTAGTTACAAATGATTTCAAAATACAAGCAGATGGAATAATTGGAATGGATTTCATACGAGATTTGATTGTTATCCGATCAAATGAAATTGATCATGATATTGGCATACCTCTTAGAAATGGTCCAACCATAAATTCAATATCACTTCCTGCTAGATCTGAAGTTATAAGATCCATACAATTTGAATCACCAGAACAAAATGTTTTGATACCTTATCAAACAATTCAAAACGGCGTTTACATCGCAAATACAATAACTTCCAAGTCAAATCCTCTGGTAAAAATAATTAATACCACTGAACAAGATTTAATAATTTCTGATATTAAACTTGTTACCGAATCCCTTAAAGATTATAAAATTGCAAAACAAAATGGCGCACCCGCCAGATCCAAAGAAAAAATGGAACGACTTTCTAAAAACTTCCCATCTTTTGTAGAAAATGATCTAAAATCCTTATGCCATGAATTTATAGATATTTTCGCTCTAGAATCTGAAAACATATCAGTCAATAATTTTTATAAACAAAAACTTAAAGTAAATAATACACAACCTGTCTACATTAAAAACTATCGAATACCTCATTCTCAAAAAGAGGAAATAAATAATCAGGTTGATAAACTAATTAAAGATGATATTATTGAACCATCCATTTCAGATCACAACAGTCCTATACTCTTAGTACCAAAGAAACCTTTACCTGGTACAACGCAAAAAATAAGGAGACTAGTAGTAGACTACAGGGCAGTAAATAAAAATTTAATAGCTGATAAATTTCCGTTACCTCGCATAGATGATATTCTTGATCAATTGGGCAGAGCTAAATTCTTTTCTTGCCTTGATCTTATGTCAGGTTTTCATCAAATAGAGCTTGATGAGGAATCTAGAGATATTACATCCTTTTCCACAGATAAAGGATCATTCAGATTTAAAAGATTACCGTATGGTTTAAAAATAGCACCAAATTCTTTTCAACGTATGATGTCATTAGCTTTTTCAGGTCTATCTCCAGCACAAGCATTCGTGTATATGGATGACCTTGTAGTAATTAGTTGCTCACAAACACATATGTTACGAAATTTAAGAAATGTATTTGAATTATGCACAAAACATAATCTGAAACTACATCCAGACAAATGTTCATTTTTCCGAACTGAAGTAACATTCTTAGGTCACAAATGTACAATCAATTTTGTATTGATTATTCTTTTCCAAAAAAGGGAGGTGTAGTGTGTTTGACAAGTCGTAGTTACCATACCGTCTGTATGTAACACGAGCTACACACTTTGTTGTAGCAACATTGTCCACACACACTGGGAATATGCTGAGTGGCTCATTTACACATACTGTAAATGTGCTGACTAGTTCATTCGCATCCTAATGTTTAGTTATAAGTATTCAAATGTGTTAGTGTACTTTTAGGTCTTTAGAATGTAAGATTTAATTTGTACAGTTAGTCTTAATCAGAACATAGTCTTAATCAGAACAGAGTCTTGATAAGAACTCAAAACAATAAAGAGCGCTTGCGACATAAACGGTCGCAAGCCACCACAACTAAAACAAATTTAACAAATCCTTTTCCACTTTACATGGCGATCCTTTTTCCACATTACATAAGCAAGTTATGACCAAAAAGGTAACCAGTTCTACTACTGCCGCTTACAGGCCACTTTTTGGTAGAACTGGTTACCTTTTTGGTCATAACTTGCTTAGTTTTCAAGATATCGACTTGATTTCTTTTGCGTTGGATAGACAAACTTATTGGCTTTAATTCGAATTTTTTCTTTCGCGGGTAGTGCGAAAAAAGTTTTTTTCCTCAAAAATTATTATGACCAAAAAGGTAACCAGTTCTACTACTGCCGCTTACAGGCCACTTTTTGGTAGAACTGGTTACCATTTTGGTCATAACTTGCTTAGTTTTCAAGATATCGACTTGGTTTCTTGTGCGTTCGATAGATAAACGTATTGGCTTTCATTCGAAATTTTTGTTTTGGCGAAAATAAGAAAAAAAATTTTTGTAATTTTTTCAAAAAAACAAAGGGGTTAGTTCATCATAATTTTTGAGGAAAAAAACTTTTTTCGCACTACCCGCGAAAGAAAAAATTCGAATTAAAGCCAATAAGTTTGTCTATCCAACGCAAAAGAAATCAAGTCGATATCTTGAAAACTAAGCAAGTTATGACCAAAAAGGTAACCAGTTCTACTACTGCCTCTTACCGGCCACTTTTTGGTAGAAATGGTTACCATTTTGGTCATAACTTGCTTAGTTTTCAAGATATCTACTTGGTTTATTTTGCGTTGGATAGATAAACGTATTGGCTTTCATTCCAAGTTTCTGTTTTGGCGAAAATAAGAAAAAAAACTTTTTTAATTTTTTCAAAAAACAAAGGGGTTAGTTCATCATAATTTTTGAGGAAAAAAACCTTTTTCGCATTACCCGCGAAAGAAAAAATTCGAATTAAAGCCAATAAGTTTGTCTATCCAACGCAAAAGAAATCAACCCAATATCTTGAAAACTAAGCAAGTTATGACCAAAAAGGTAACCAGTTCTACTACTGCCGCTTACAGGCCACTTTTTGGTAGAACTGGTTATCATTTTGGTCATAACTTGCTTAGTTTTCAAGATATAGACTTGGTTTCTTTTGCGTTGGATAGATAAGCGTATTGGCTTTCATTCGAAATTTTTGTTTTGGCGAAAATAAGAAAAAAAAATTTTTGTAATTTTTTCAAAAAAACAAAGGGGTTAGTTCATCATAATTTTTGAGAAAAAAACTTTTTTCGCACTACCCGCGAAAGAAAAAATTCTAATTAAAGCCAATAAGTTTGTCTATCCAACGCAAAAGAAATCAAGTCGATATCTTGAAAACTAAGCAAGTTATGACCAAAAAGGTAACCAGTTCTACTACTGCCTCTTACCGGGCACTTTTTGGTAGAACTGGTTACCATTTTGGTCATAACTTGCTTAGTTTTCAAGATATCGACTTGGTTTCTTTTGCGTTGGATAGATTGGCTTTCATTCGAAATTTTTGTTTTGGCGAAAATAAGAAAAAAAATTTTTGTAATTTTTTCAAAAAACAAAGGGGTTAGTTCATCATAATTTTTGAGGAAAAAAAACTTTTTTCGCACTACCCGCGAAAGAAAAAATTCGAATTAAAGCCAATAAGTTTGTCTATCCAACGCAAAAGAAATCAACCCAATATCTTGAAAACTAAGCAAGTTATGACCAAAAAGGTAACCAGTTCTACTACTGCCGCTTACAGGCCACTTTTTGGTAGAACTGGTTATCATTTTGGTCATAACTTGCTTAGTTTTCAAGATATCGACTTGGTTTCTTTTGCGTTGGATAGATAAACGTATTGGCTTTCATTCCAAGTTTCTGTTTTGGCGAAAATAAGAAAAAGAATTTTTGTAATTTTTTCAAAAAAACAAAGGGGTTAGTTCATCATAATTTTTAAGGAAAAAAACTTTTTTCGCACTACCCGCGAAAGAAAAAATTCGAGTTAAAGCCAATAAGTTTGTCTATCCAACGCAAAAGAAATCAAGTCGATATCTTGAAAACTAAGCAAGTTATGACCAAAAAGGTAACCAGTTCTACTACTGCCTCTTACCGGCCACTTTTTGGTGGAACTGGTTACCATTTTGGTCATAACTTGCTTAGTTTTCAAGATATCGACTTGGTTCCTTTTGCGTTGGATAGATAAACGTATTGGCTTTCATTCGAAATTTTTGTTTTGGCGAAAATAAGAAAAAAAAATTTTTGTAATTTTTTCAAAAAAACAAAGGGGTTAGTTCATCATAATTTTTGAGGAAAAAAACTTTTTTCGCACTACCCGCGAAAGAAAAAATTCGAGTTAAAGCCAATAAGTTTGTCTATCCAACGCAAAAGAAATCAAGTCGATATCTTGAAAACTAAGCAAGTTATGACCAAAAAGGTAACCAGTTCTACTACTGCCGCTTACTGGCCACTTTTTGGTAGAACTGGTTGCCATTTTGGTCATAACTTGCTTAGTTTTCAAGATATCGACTTGGTTTCTTTTGCGTTGGATAGATAAACGTATTGGCTTTCATTCCAAGTTTCTGTTTTGGCGAAAATAAGAAAAAAAATTTTTGTAATTTTTTCAAAAAAAACAAAGGGGTTAGTTCATCATAATTTTTGAGGAAAAAAACTTTTTCCGCACTACCCGCGAAAGAAAAAATTCGAGTTAAAGCCAATAAGTTTGTCTATCCAACGCAAAAGAAATCAAGTCAATATCTTGAAAACTAAGCAAGTTATGACCAAAAAGGTAACCATTTCCACTACTGCCTCTTACCGGCCACTTTTTGGTAGAACTGGTTACCATTTTGGTCATAACTTGCTTAGTTTTCAAGATATCGACTTGGTTTCTTTTGCGTTGGATAGATAAACGTATTGGCTTTCATTCGAAATTTTTGTTTTGGCGAAAATAAGAAAAAAAATTTTTGTAATTTTTTCAAAAAAACAAAGGGGTTAGTTCATCATAATTTTTGAGGAAAAAAGCTTTTTTCGCACTACCCGCGAAAGAAAAAATTCGAGTTAAAGCCAATAAGTTTGTCTATCCAACGCAAAAGAAATCAAGTCGATATCTTGAAAACTAAGCAAGTTATGACCAAAAAGGTAACCAGTTCTACTACTGCCTCTTACCGGCCACTTTTTGGTAGAACTGGTTACCATTTTGGTCATAACTTGCTTAGTTTTCAAGATATCGACTTGGTTTCTTTTGCGTTGGATAGATAAACGTATTGGCTTTCATTCGAAATTTTTGTTTTGGCGAAAATAAGAAAAAAAATTTTTGTAATTTTTTCAAAAAAACAAAGTTCATCATAATTTTTGAGGAAAAAAACTTTTTTCGCACTACCCGCGAAAGAAAAAATTCGAGTTAAAGCCAATAAGTTTGTCTATCCAACGCAAAAGAAATCAAGTCGATATCTTGAAAACTAAGCAAGTTATGACCAAAAAGGTAACCAGTTCTACTACTGCCGCTTACAGGCCACTTTTTGGTAGAACTGGTTACCATTTTGGTCATAACTTGCTTAGTTTTCAAGATATCGACTTGGTTTCTTTTGCGTTGGATAGATAAACGTATTGGCTTTCATTCCAAGTTTCTGTTTTGGCGAAAATAAGAAAAAAAAATTTTGTAATTTTTTCAAAAAAACAAAGGGGTTAGTTCATCATAATTTTTGAGGAAAAAAACTTTTTTCGCACTACCTGCGAAAGAAAAAATTCGAATTAAAGCCAATAAGTTTGTCTATCCAACGCAAAAGAAATCAAGTCGATATCTTGAAAACTAAGCAAGTTATAACCAAAAAGGTAACCAGTTCTACTACTGCCGCTTACAGGCCACTTTTTGGTAGAACTGGTTACCATTTTGGTCATAACTTGCTTAGTTTTCAAGATATCGACTTGGTTTCTTTTGCGTTGGATAGATACACGTATTGGCTTTCATTCCAAGTTTCTGTTTTGGCGAAAATAAGAAAAAAAGTTTTTGTAATTTTTTCAAAAAAAAAAAAAAAAAACAAAGGGGTTAGTTCATCATAATTTTTGAGGAAAAAAACTTTTTTCGCACTACCCGCGAAAGAAAAAATTCGAATTAAAGCCAATAAGTTTGTCTATCCAACGCAAAAGAAATCAAGTCGATATCTTGAAAACTAAGCAAGTTATGACCAAAAAGGTAACCAGTTCTACTACTGCCGCTTACAGGCCACTTTTTGGTAGAACTGGTTACCATTTTGGTCATAACTTGCTTAGTTTTCAAGATATCGACTTGGTTTCTTTTGCGTTGGATAGATAAACGTATTGGCTTTAATTCGAAATTTTTGTTTTGGCGAAAATAAGAAAAAAAATTTTTGTAAGTTTTTCAAAAAAACAAAGGGGTTGGTTCATCATAATTTTTGAGGAAAAAAACTTTTTTCGCACTACCCTCGAAAGAAAAAATTCGAGTTAAAGCCAATAAGTTTGTCTATCCAACGCAAAAGAAATCAAGTCGATATCTTGAAAACTAAGCAAGTTATGACCAAAAAGGTAACCATTTCCACTACTGCCTCTTACCGGCCACTTTTTGGTAGAACTGGTTACCATTTTGGTCATAACTTGCTTAGTTTTCAAGATATCGACTTGGTTTCTTTTGCGTTGGATAGATAAACGTATTGGCTTTCATTCGAAATTTTTGTTTTGGCGAAAATAAGAAAAAAAATTTTTGTAATTTTTTCAAAAAAACAAAGGGGTTAGTTCATCATAATTTTTGAGGAAAAAAACTTTTTTCGCACTACCCGCGAAAGAAAAAATTCGAATTAAAGCCAATAAGTTTGTCTATCCAACGCAAAAGAAATCAAGTCTATATCTTGAAAACTAAGCAAGTTATGAGCAAAAAGGTAACCAGTTCTACTACTGCCTCTTACCGGGCACTTTTTGGTAGAACTGGTTACCATTTTGGTCATAACTTGTTTAGTTTTCAAGATATCGACTTGGTTTCTTTTGCGTTGGATAGATAAATTAATTGGCTTTCATTCGAAATTTTTGTTTTGGCGAAAATAAGAAAAAAATTTTTTGTAATTTTTTCAAAAAAAACAAAGGGGTTAGTTCATCATAATTTTTGAGGAAAAAAAACTTTTTTCGCACTACCCGCGAAAGAAAAAATTTGAGTTAAAGCCAATAAGTTTATCTATCCAACGCAAAAGAAATCAAGTCGATATCTTGAAAACTAAGCAAGTTATGACCAAAAAGGTAACCATTTCCACTACTGCCTCTTACCGGGCACTTTTTGGTAGAACTGGTTACCATTTTGGTCATAACTTGCTTAGTTTTCAAGATATCGACTTGGTTTCTTTTGCGTTGGATAGATAAACGTATTGGCTTTCATTCCAAGTTACTGTTTTGGCGAAAATAAGAAAAAAAAATTTTTGTAATTTTTTCAAGAAAACAAAGGGGTTAGTTCATCATAATTTTTGAGGAAAAAAACTTTTTTCGCACTACCCGCGAAAGAAAAAATTCGAATTAAAGCCAATAACTTTGTTTATCCAACGCAAAAAAAATCAAGTCGATATCTTGAAAACTAAGCAAGTTATGACCAAAAAGGTAACCAGTTCTACTACTGCCGTTTGCAGGCCACTTTTTGGTAGAACTGGTTACCATTTTGGTCATAACTTGCTTAGTTTTCAAGATATCGACTTGGTTTCTTTTGCGTTGGATAGATAAACGTATTGGCTTTCATTCCAAGTTTCTGTTTTGGCGAAAATAAGAAAAAAAATTTTTGTAATTTTTTCAAAAAAACAAAGGGGTTAGTTCATCATAATTTTTGAGGAAAAAAACTTTTTTCGCACTACCCGCGAAAGAAAAATTTCGAATTAAAGCCAATAAGTTTGTCTATCCAACGCAAAAGAACTCAAGTCGATATCTTAAAAACTAAGCAAGTTATGACCAAAAAGGTAACCAGTTCCACTACTGCCTCTTACCGGCCACTTTTTGGTAGAACTGGTTACCATTTTGGTCATAACTTGCTTAGTTTTCAAGATATCGACTTGGTTTCTTTTGCGTTGGATAGATAAACGTATTGGCTTTCATTCGAAATTTTTGTTTTGGCGAAAATAAGAAAAAAAATTTTTGTGATTTTTTCAAAAAAACAAAGGGGTTAGTTAGTTCATCACAATTTTTGAGGAAAAAAACTTTTTTCGCACTACCCGCGAAAGAAAAAATTCGAATTAAAGCCAATAAGTTTGCCTATCCAACGCAAAAGAAATCAAGTCGATATCTTGAAAACTAAGCAAGTTATGACCAAAAAGGTAACCAGTTCTACTACTGCCTCTTACCGGCCACTTTTTGGTCATAACTTGCTTAGTTTTCAAGATATCGACTTGGTTTCTTTTGCGTTGGATAGATAAATGTATTGGCTTTCATTCGAAATTTTTGTTTTGGCGAAAATAAGAAAAAATAAATTTTTGTAATTTTTTCAAAAAAACAAAGGGGTTAGTTCATCATAATTTTTGAGGAAAAAAACTTTTTTCGCACTACCCGCGAAAGAAAAAATTCGAATTGAAGCCAATAAGTTTGTCTATCCAACGCAAAAGAAATCAAGTCGATATCTTGAAAACTAAGCAAGTTATGACCAAAAAGGTAACCAGTTCTACTACTGCCTCTTACCGGCCACTTTTTGGTAGAACTGGTTACCATTTTGGTCAAAACTTGCTTAGTTTTCAAGATATCGACTTGGTTTCTTTTGCGTTGGATAGATAAACGTATTGGCTTTCATTCGAAATTTTTGTTTTGGCGAAAATAAGAAAAAAAAAATTTGTAATTTTTTCAAAAAAACAAAGGGGTTAGTTCATCATAATTTTTGAGGAAAAAAACTTTTTCGCACTACCCGCGAAAGAAAAAATTCGAATTGAAGCCAATAAGTTTGTCTATCCAACGCAAAAGAAATCAAGTCGATATCTTGAAAACTAAGCAAGTTATGACCAAAAAAGTAACCAGTTCTACTACTGCCTCTTACCGGGCACTTTTTGATAGAACTGGTTACCATTTTGGTCATAACTTGCTTAGTTTTCAAGATATCGACTTGGTTTCTTTTGCGTTGGATAGATAAACGTATTGGCTTTCATTCCAAGTTTCTGTTTTGGCGAAAATAAGAAAAAAAATTTTTGTAATTTTTTCAAAAAACAAAGGGGTTAGTTCATCATAATTTTTGAGGAAAAAAACTTTTTTCGCACTACCCGCGAAAGAAAAAATTCGAATTAAAGCCAATAAGTTTGTCTATCTAACGCAAAAGAAATCAAGTCAATATCTTGAAAACTAAGCAAGTTATGACCAAAAAGATAATCAGTTCTACTACTGCCTCTTACCGGCCACTTTTTGGTAGAACTGGTTACCATTTTGGTCATAACTTGCTTAGTTTTCAAGATATCGACTTGGTTTCTTTTGCGTTGGATAGATAAACGTATTGGCTTTCATTCCAAGTTTCTGTTTTGGCGAAAATAAGAAAAAAAATTTTTGTAATTTTTTCAAAAAATCATAATTTTTGAGGAAAAAAACTTTACAAGTTATGACCAAAAAATAACCAGTTCTACTACTGCCTCTTACCGGCCGCTTTTTGGTAGAACTGGTTACCATTTTGGTCATAACTTGCTTAGTTTTCAAGATATCGACTTGGTTTCTTTTGCGTTGGATAGATAAATGTATTGGCTTTCATTCGAAATTTTTGTTTTGGCGAAAATAAGAAAAAAAAATTTTGTAATTTTTTCAAAAAAACAAAGGGGTTAGTTCATCATAATTTTTGAGGAAAAAAACTTTTTTCGCACTACCCGCGAAAGAAAAAATTCGAATTGAAGCCAATAAGTTTGTCTATCCAACGCAAAAGAAATCAAGTCGATATCTTGAAAACTAAGCAAGTTATGACCAAAAAGGTAACCAGTTCTACTACTGCCTCTTACCGGCCACTTTTTGGTAGAACTGGTTACCATTTTGGTCATAACTTGCTTAGTTTTCAAGATATCGACTTGGTTTCTTTTGCGTTGGATAGATAAATGTATTGGCTTTCATTCGAAATTTTTGTTTTGGCGAAAATAAGAAAAAAAATTTTTGTAATTTTTTCAAAAAAAACAAAGGGGTTAGTTCATCATAATTTTTGAGGAAAAAAACTTTTTTCGCACTACCCGCGAAAGAAAAAATTCGAATTGAAGCCAATAAGTTTGTCTATCCAACGCAAAAGAAATCAAGTCAATATCTTGAAAACTAAGCAAGTTATGACCAAAAAGGTAACCAGTTCTACTACTGCCTCTTACCGGCCACTTTTTGGTAGAACTGGTTACCATTTTGGTCATAACTTGCTTAGTTTTCAACATATCGACTTGGTTTCTTTTGCGTTGGATAGATAAATGTATTGGCTTTCATTCGAAATTTTTGTTTTGGCGAAAATAAGAAAAAAAAATTTTTGTAATTTTTTCAAAAAAACAAAGGGGTTAGTTCATCATAATTTTTGAGGAAAAAAACTTTTTTCGCACTACCCGCGAAAGAAAAAATTCGAATTGAAGCCAATAAGTTTGTTTATCCAACACAAAAGAAATCAAGTCGATATCATGAAAACTAAGCAAGTTATGACCAAAAAGGTAACCAGTTCTACTACTGCCTCTTACCGGCCACTTTTTGGTAGAACTGGTTACCATTTTGGTCATAACTTGCTTAGTTTTCAAGATATCGACTTGGTTTCTTTTGCGTTGAATAGACGAACTTATTGGCTTCAATTCGAATTTTTTCTTTCGCGGGTAGTGCGAAAAAAGTTTTTTTCCTCAAAAAAGATATCGACTTGGTTTCTTTTGCGTTGGATAGATAAATTAATTGGCTTTCATTCCAAGTTTCTGTTTTGGCGAAAATAAGAAAAAAAATTTTTGTAATTTTTTCAAAAAATCATAATTTTTGAGGAAAAAAACTTTACAAGTTATGACCAAAAAGGTAACCAGTTCTACTACTGCCTCTTACCGTCCACTTTTTGGTAGAACTGGTTACCATTTTGGTCATAACTTGCTTAGTTTTCAAGATATCGACTTGGTTTCTTTTGCGTTGGATAGATAAATGTATTGGCTTTCATTCGAAATTTTTGTTTTGGCGAAAATAAGAAAAAAAAATTTTTGTAATTTTTTCAAAAAAACAAAGGGGTTAGTTCATCATAATTTTTGAGGAAAAAAACTTTTTTCGCACTACCCGCGAAAGAAAAAATTCGAATTGAAGCCAATAAGTTTGTTTATCTAACACAAAAGAAATCAAGTCGATATCATGAAAACTAAGCAAGTTATGACCAAAAAGGTAACCAGTTCTACTACTGCCTCTTACCGGCCACTTTTTGGTAGAACTGGTTACCATTTTGGTCATAACTTGCTTAGTTTTCAAGATATCGACTTGGTTTCTTTTGCGTTGGATAGATAAACGTATTGGCTTTCATTCCAAGTTTCTGTTTTGGCGAAAATAGGAAAAAAAATTCTTTTATTTTTTTCAAAAAAACAAAGGGGTTAGTTCATCATAATTTTTGAGGAAAAAAACTTTTTTCGCACTACCCGCGAAAGAAAAAATTTGAATTGAAGCCAATAAGTTTGCCTATCCAACGCAAAAGAAATCAAGTCGATATCTTGAAAACTAAGCAAGTTATGACCAAAAAAGTAACCAGTTCTACTACTGCCTCTTACCGGCCACTTTTTGGTATAACTGGTTACCATTTTGGTCATAACTTGCTTAGTTTTCAAGATATCGACTTGGTTTCTTTTGCGTTGGATAGATAAACGTATTGGCTTTCATTCGAAATTTTTGTTTTGGCGAAAATAAGAAAAAAAATTTTTGTAATTTTTTCAAAAAAACAAAGGGGTTAGTTCATCATAATTTTTGAGGAAAAAAACTTTTTTCGCACTACCCGCGAAAGAAAAAATTCGAATTGAAGCCAATAAGTTTGTCTATCCAACACAAAAGAAATCAAGTCGATATCTTGAAAACTAAGCAAGTTATGACCAAAAAGGTAACTAGTTCTACTACTGCCTCTTACCGGCCACTTTTTGGTAGAACTGGTTACCATTTTGGTCATAACTTGCTTAGTTTTCAAGATATCGACTTGGTTTCTTTTGCGTTGGATTGATAAATTAATTGGCTTTCATTCGAAATATTTTTTTTTGACGAAAATAAGAAAAAAAAAATTTGTAATTTTTTCAAAAAAACAAAGGGGTTAGTTCATCATAATTTTTGAGGAAAAAAACTTTTTTCGCACCACCCGCGAAAGAAAAAATTCGAATTGAAGCCAATAAGTTTCTCTATCCAACGCAAAAGAAATCAAGTCGATATCTTGAAAACTAAGCAAGTTATGACCAAAAAGGTAACCAGTTCTACTACTGCCTCTTACCGGTCACTTTTTGGTATAACTGGTTACCATTTTGGTCATAACTTGCTTAGTTTTCAAGATATCGATTTGGTTTCTTTTGCGTTGGATAGATAAAAGTATTGGCTTTCATTCAAAATTTTTGTTTTGGCGAAAATAAGAAAAAAAATTTTGTAATTTTTTCAAAAAAACAAAGGGGTTAGTTCATCATAATTTTTGAGGAAAAAAACTTTTTTCGCACTACCCGCGAAAGAAAAAATTCGAATTAAAGCCAATAAGTTTGTTTATCCAACGCAAAAGAAATCAAGTCGATATCTTGAAAACTAAGCAAGTTATAACCAAAAAGGTAACCAGTTCTACTACTGCCGCTTACAGGCCACTTTTTGGTAGAACTGGTTACCATTTTGGTCATAACTTGCTTAGTTTTCAAGATATCGATTTGGTTTCTTTTGCGTTGGATAGATAAAAGTATTGGCTTTCATTCCAGGTTTCTGTTTTGGCGAAAATAAGAAAAAATTTTTTTGTAATTTTTTCAAAAAAACAAAGGGGTTAGTTCATCATAATTTTTGAGGAAAAAAACTTTTTTCGCACTACCCGCGAAAGAAAAAATTCGAGTTAAAGCCAATAAGTTTGTCTATCCAACGCAAAACAAATCAAGTCGATATCTTGAAAACTAAGCAAGTTATAACCAAAAAGGTAACCAGTTCTACTACTGCCGCTTACAGGCCACTTTTTGGTAGAACTGGTTACCATTTTGGTCATAACTTGCTTAGTTTTCAAGATATCGACTTGGTTTCTTTTGCGTTGGATAGATAAACGTATTGGCTTTCATTCGAAATTTTTGTTTTGGCGAAAATAAGAAAAAAAATTTTTGTAATTTTTTCATCATAATCTTTGAGGAAAAAAACTTTTTTCGCACTACCCGCGAAAGAAAAAATTCGAATTGAAGCCAATAAGTTTGTCTATCCAACACAAAAGAAATCAAGTCGATATCTTGAAAACTAAGCAAGTTATGACCAAAAAGGTAACCAGTTCTACTACTGCCTCTTACCGGCCACTTTTTGGTAGAACTGGTTACCATTTTGGTCATAACTTGCTTAGTTTTCAAGATATCGACTTGGTTTCTTTTGCGTTGGATAAATAAATTAATTGGCTTTCATTCGAAATATTTGTTTTTGGCGAAAATAAGAAAAAAAAATTTTGTAATTTTTTCAAAAAAACAAAGGGGTTAGTTCATCATAATTTTTGAGGAAAAAAACTTTTTTCACACTACCCGCGAAAACAAAAATTCGAATTAAAGCCAATAAGTTTGTCTATCCAACGCAAAAGAAATCAAGTCGATATCTTGAAAACTAAGCAAGTTATGACCAAAAAGGTAACCAGTTCTACTACTGCCTCTTAACGGCCACTTTTTGGTAGAACTGGTTACCATTTTGGTCATAACTTGCTTAGTTTTCAAGATATCGACTTGGTTTCTTTTGCGTTGGATAGATAAATTAATTGGCTTTCATTCGAAATATTTGTTTTTGGCGAAAATAAGAAAAAAAAATTTTGTAATTTTTTCAAAAAAACAAAGGGGTTAGTTCATCATAATTTTTGAGGAGAAAAACTTTTTTCGCACTACCCGCGAAAGAAAAAATTTGAATTAAACCCAATAAGTTTGTCTATCCAACGCAAAAGAAATCAAGGCGATATCTTGAAAACTAAGCAAGTTATGACCAAAAAGGTAACCAGTTCTACCAAAAAGTGGCCGGTAAGAGGCAGTAGTAGAACTGGTTACCTTTTTGGTCATAACTTGCTTAGTTTTCAAGATATCGACTTGATTTCTTTTGCGTTGGATAGACAAACTTATTGGCTTTAACTCGAATTTTTTCTTTCGCGGGTAGTGCGAAAAAAGTTTTTTTCCTCAAAAATTATGATGAACTAACCCCTTTGTTTTTTTGAAAAAATTACAAAAATTTTTTTCTTATTTTCGCCAAAACAAAAATTTCGAATGAAAGCCAATACGTTTATCTATCCAACGCAAAAGAAACCAAGTCGATATCTTGAAAACTAAGCAAGTTATGACCAAAAAGGTAACCAGTTCTACTACTGCCTCTTACCGGCCACTTTTTGGTAGAACTGGTTACCATTTTGGTCATAACTTGCTTAGTTTTCAAGATATCGACTTGGTTTCTTTTGCGTTGGATAAATAAATTAATTGGCTTTCATTCGAAATATTTGTTTTTGGCGAAAATAAGAAAAAAAAATTTTGTAATTTTTTCAAAAAAACAAAGGGGTTAGTTCATCATAATTTTTGAGGAAAAAAACTTTTTTCGCACTACCCGCGAAAGAAAAAATTCGAATTGAAGCCAATAAGTTTGCCTATCCAACGCAAAAGAAATCAAGTCGATATCTTGAAAACTAAGCAAGTTATGACCAAAAAAGTAACCAGTTCTACTACTGCCTCTTACCGGCCACTTTTTGGTATAACTGGTTACCATTTTGGTCATAACTTGCTTAGTTTTCAAGATATCGACTTGGTTTCTTTTGCGTTGGATAGATAAACGTATTGGCTTTCATTCCAAGTTTCTGTTTTGGCGAAAATAAGAAAAAAAATTTTTGTAATTTTTTCAAAAAAACAAAGGGGTTAGTTCATCATAATTTTTGAGGAAAAAAACTGTTTTCGCACTACCCGCGAAAGAAAAAATTCGAATTAAAGCCAATAAGTTTGTCTATCCAACGCAAAAGAAATCAAGTCGATATCTTGAAAACTAAGCAAGTTATGACCAAAAAGGTAACCATTTCCACTACTGCCTCTTACCGGCCACTTTGTGGTAGAACTGGTTACCATTTTGGTCATAACTTGCTTAGTTTTCAAGATATCGACTTGGTTTCTTTTGCGTTGGATAGATAAACGTATTGGCTTTCATTCGAAATTTTTGTTTTGGCGAAAATAAGAAAAAAATTTTTGTAATTTTTTCAAAAAAACAAAGGGGTTAGTTCATCATAATTTTTGAGGAAAAAAACTTTTTTCGCACTACCCGCGAAAGAAAAAATTCGAGTTAAAGCCAATAAGTTTGTCTATCCAACGCAAAAGAAATCAAGTCGATATCTTGAAAACTAAGCAAGTTATGACCAAAAAGGTAACCAGTTCTACTACTGCCTCTTACCGGCCACTTTTTGGTAGAACTGGTTACCATTTTGGTCATAACTTGCTTAGTTTTCAAGATATCGACTTGGTTTCTTTTGCGTTGGATAGATAAATTAATTGGCTTTCATTCGAAATTTTTGTTTTGGCGAAAATAAGAAAAAAAAAATTTTTGTAATTTTTTTCAAAAAAACAAAGGGGTTAGTTCATCATAATTTTTGAGGAAAAAAACTTTTTTCGCACTACCCGCGAAAGAAAAAAATCGAATTAAAGCCAATAAGTTTGTCTATCCAACGCAAAAGAAATCAAGTCGATATCTTGAAAACTAAGCAAGTTATGACCAAAAAGGTAACCAGTTCTACTACTGCCTCTTACCGGCCACTTTTTGGTAGAACTGGTTACCATTTTGGTCATAACTTGCTTAGTTTTCAAGATATCGACTTGGTTTCTTTTGCGTTTGATAGATAAACGTATTGGCTTTCATTCGAAATTTTTGTTTTGGCGAAAATAAGAAAAAAAATTTTTGTAATTTTTTCAAAAAAACAAAGGGGTTAGTTCATCATAATTTTTGAGGAAAAAAACTTTTTTCGCACTACCCGCGAAAGAAAAAAATCGAATTAAAGCCAATAAGTTTGTCTATCCAACGCAAAAGAAATCAAGTCGATATCTTGAAAACTAAGCAAGTTATGACCAAAAAGGTAACCAGTTCTACTACTGCCTCTTACCGGCCACTTTTTGGTAGAACTGGTTACCATTTTGGTCATAACTTGCTTAGTTTTCAAGATATCGACTTGGTTTCTTTTGCGTTGGATAGATAAACGTATTGGCTTTCATTCCAAGTTTCTGTTTTGGCGAAAATAAGAAAAAAAATTTTTGTAATTTTTTCAAAAAAACAAAGGGGTTAGTTCATCATAATTTTTGAGGAAAAAAACTTTTTTCGCACTACCCGCGAAAGAAAAAATTCGAATTGAAGCCAATAAGTTTGTCTATCCGACACAAAAGAAATCAAGTCGATATCTTGAAAACTAAGCAAGTTATGACCAAAAAGGTAACCAGTTCTACTACTGCCTCTTACCGTCCACTTTTTGGTAGAACTGGTTACCATTTTGGTCATAACTTGCTTAGTTTTCAAGATATCGACTTGGTTTCTTTTGCGTTGGATAGATAAATTAATTGGCTTTCATTCGAAATTTTTGTTTTGGCGAAAATAAGAAAAAAAATTTTTGTAATTTTTTCAAAAAAACAAAGGGGTTAGTTCATCATAATTTTTGAGGAAAAAAACTGTTTTCGCACTACCCGCGAAAGAAAAAATTCGAATTAAAGCCAATAAGTTTGTCTATCCAACGCAAAAGAAATCAAGTCGATATCTTGAAAACTAAGCAAGTTATGACCAAAAAGGTAACCATTTCCACTACTGCCTCTTACCGGCCACTTTTTGGTAGAACTGGTTACCATTTTGGTCATAACTTGCTTAGTTTTCAAGATATCGACTTGGTTTCTTTTGCGTTGGATAGATAAACGTATTGGCTTTCATTCGAAATTTTTGTTTTGGCGAAAATAAGAAAAAAAATTTTTGTAATTTTTTCAAAAAAACAAAGGGGTTAGTTCATCATAATTTTTGAGGAAAAAAACTTTTTTCGCACTACCCGCGAAAGAAAAAAATCGAATTAAAGCCAATAAGTTTGTCTATCCAACGCAAAAGAAATCAAGTCGATATCTTGAAAACTAAGCAAGTTATGACCAAAAAGGTAACCAGTTCTACTACTGCCTCTTACCGGCCACTTTTTGGTAGAACTGGTTACCATTTTGGTCATAACTTGCTTAGTTTTCAAGATAACGACTTGGTTTCTTTTGCGTTGGATAGATAAACGTTATAACCAAAAAGGTAACCAGTTCTACTACTGCCGCTTACAGGCCACTTTTTGGTAGAACTGGTTACCATTTTGGTCATAACTTGCTTAGTTTTTAAGATATCGACTTGGTTTCTTTTGCGTTGGATAGATAAACGTATTGGCTTTCATTCGAAATTTTTGTTTTGGCGAAAATAAGAAAAAAATTTTTTGTAATTTTTTCAAAAAAACAAAGGGGTTAGTTAGTTCATCATAATTTTTGAGGAAAAAAACTTTTTTCGCACTACCCGCGAAAGAAAAAAATCGAATTAAAACCAATAAGTTTGTCTATCCAACGCAAAAGAAATCAAGTCGATATCTTGAAAACTAAGCAAGTTATGACCAAAAAGGTAACCATTTCCACTACTGCCTCTTACCGGCCACTTTTTGGTAGAACTGGTTACCATTTTGGTCATAACTTGCTTAGTTTTCAAGATATCGACTTGGTTTCTTTTGCGTTGGATAGCTAAATTAATTGGCTTTCATTCGAAATTTTTGTTTTTGCGAAAATAAGAAAAAAAATTTTTGTAATTTTTTCAAAAAAAGCAAAGGGGTTAGTTCATCATAATTTTTGAGGAAAAAAAACTTTTTTCGCACTACCCGCGAAAGAAAAAATTCGAGTTAAAGCCAATAAGTTTGTCTATCCAACGCAAAAGAAATCAAGTCGATATCTTGAAAACTAAGCAAGTTATGACCAAAAAGGTAACCATTTCCACTACTGCCGCTTACAGGCCACTTTTTGGTAGAACTGGCTACCATTTTGGTCATAACTTGCTTAGTTTTCAAGATATCGACTTGGTTTCTTTTGCGTTGGATAGATAAACGTATTGGCTTTCATTCCAAGTTTCTGTTTTGGCGAAAATAAGAAAAAAAAATTTTGTAATTTTTTCAAAAAAACAAAGGGGTGAGTTCATCATAATTTTTGAGGAAAAAAACTTTTTTCGCACTACCCGCGAAAGAAAAAATTCGAATTAAAGCCAATAAGTTTGTCTATCCAACGCAAAAGAAATCAAGTCGATATCTTGAAAACTAAGCAAGTTATGACCAAAAAGGTAACCATTTCCACTACTGCCGCTTACAGGCCACTTTTTGGTAGAACTGGCTACCATTTTGGTCATAACTTGCTTAGTTTTCAAGATATCGACTTGGTTTCTTTTGCGTTGGATAGATAAACGTATTGGCTTTCATTCCAAGTTTCTGTTTTGGCGAAAATAAGAAAAAAAATTTTTGTAATTTTTTCAAAAAAACAAAGGGGTTAGTTCATCATAATTTTTGAGGAAAAAAACTTTTTTCGCACTACCCGCGAAAGAAAAAATTCGAATTAAAGCCAATAAGTTTGTCTATCCAACGCAAAAGAAATCAAGTCGATATTTTGAAAACTAAGCAAGTTATGACCAAAAAGGTAACCAGTTCTACTACTGCCTCTTACCGGCCACTTTTTGGTAGAACTGGTTACCATTTTGGTCATAACTTGCTTAGTTTTCAAGATATCGACTTGATTTCTTTTGCGTTGGATAGATAAACGTATTGGCTTTCATTCCAAGTTTCTGTTTTGGCGAAAATAAGAAAAAAAATTTTGTAATTTTTTCAAAAAAACAAAGGGGTTAGTTCATCATAATTTTTGAGGAAAAAAACTTTTTTCGCACTACCCGCGAAAGAAAAAATTCGAATTAAAGCCAACAAGTTTGTCTATCCAACGCAAAGAAATCAAGTCGATATCTTGAAAACTAAGCAAGTTATGACCAGAAAGGTAACCAGTTCTACTACTGCCTCTTACCGGCCACTTTTTGGTAGAACTGGTTACCATTTTGGTCATAACTTGCTTAGTTTTCAAGATATCGACTTGGTTTCTTTTGCGTTGGATAGATAAACGTATTGGCTTTCATTCCAAGTTTCTGTTTTGGCGAAAATAAGAAAAAAAAATTTTGTAATTTTTTCAAAAAAACAAAGGGGTTAGTTCATCATAATTTTTGAGGAAAAAAACTGTTCTCGCACTACCCGCGAAAGAAAAAATTCGAATTAAAGCGAATAAGTTTGTCTATCCAACGCAAAAGAAATCAAATCAATATCTTGAAAACTAAGTGTAGTGTGTTTGACAAGTCGTAGTTACCATACCGTCTGTATGTAACACGAGCTACATACTTTGTTGTAGCAACATTGTCCACACACACTGGGAATATGCTGAGTGGCTCATTTACACATACTGTAAATGTGCTGACTAGTTCATTCCCATCCTAATGTTTAGTTATAAGTATCATATTCATAAGTATTCAAATGTGTTAGTATTAGTGTACTTTTAGGTCTTTAGAATGTAAGATTTAATTTGTACAGTTAGTCTTAATCAGAACATAGTCTTAATCAGAACATAGTCTTAATCAGAACAGAGTCTTGATAAGAACTCAAAACAATAAAGAGCGCTTGCGACATAAACGGTCGCAAGCCACCAAAACTAAAACAAATTTAACAAATCCTTTTCCACTTTACATGGCGATCCTTTTTCCACATTACATGGCGATCCTGCCAGCCTGGAATAAAATAAAATAAAATAAAAAAATAAAAATAAAAAAAAAATCGATCTACAGCATATATATAAAAGTGAAAAAAAAACTATATTAAAACTATGATTTGCGTAAGGCTATGATTTGAAATCCTGTAAACATAAATCCTGTAAGCATAAAACTATGATTCCGTCAATGATACCCGTGATTTGCGTAAGGCTATGAGAGGCTTTGGTACTGATGAAGACGCACTAATCAACTAACTCCTTTCAATGACGAAAGAACAACATGAATTAACAGCAAAGTTCATCCCTACTTTCAATGACGAAAGAACAACATAAAATAACAACAAAGTTCATCCCCACATACAATGACGAAGGACATATCAACACATCCCCACAACTTGATACCAACAAAAGGGTAATATATTAATTTAAAGTAATAAGTGCATAATATTTATTTATATATATGTATAACTAACAAAAAAAATAAATATATTATAAATAAATAAATAACCACTATCAACGTGGTATAAAAAAAAAATAATAACCACAAACCAAATTCCTAAAAACTAAATCACCCCTGCATACATACGTGTCCCTGCATGGGTATAACAATTCAAGATTTAACCGTTTCGATCATTAATTGGTAATGACCGGCTTATGCCATTGCCACTATTCACCCTGCAAAAACATGGTGACGGTCGTAATGACATAAGTACCTTTAAATTTAAGTACTAAAACGTCCTAGACAGAGACATACTAACAAGTGGCTAGCCGTGTAAACTTAATATAAGTAATACTATTGTAAACTTTCATTTTGTATATGTAAACGGTCAAGCTACTAACGTACGTAACAGTTCTAGAAGCTTAGCTTAATCCATTATTCTTGAAAATTTTTCTTATCAAAAGTTATTAGAATGGGCGGTAAGGAATCGAAAATTGAACAACCAAACGCTAATGTCGCAAATGACATAGTGGTCAAAATTGATTTCTCGCCAGTCTACTTCATAATAATAATTATTCTATTAGCCATGCAACTCTTGGTAACTCTTTACCAATTGCACAAAAGATCCTTGAAAAAGAATTACACTAGAGCTGCGTCAATAGCTAACAATTTAGACAGAGTCTAATATAAAAATTATTTTTGTTCGCTTTTCTTTAGATGCGAATGAGCATTATTCGAGAAAATTTAAAGCCATAACATAACCAACTGTTAAAAACTTGCCTGCTCTAATTACTTCGAAGCAAAATTTGCTATATTCTACTTCTATTGATGTATCTTCCTTTGTTTCTTTGCTCACAAACGGATTTTTTCCCATCTCTTGTGTATCAGATTGTATATTAATTGATACTATATATATATTCCTACATGCTCCAATACGAAGGATGCATACGTTCTTTACTTGCGAAACTAAACCAAACATTACTTTTCGCTTGGCAAGACTTCTTCCAAATTTATGTCAAAAAAAAGAATACTTCCATACTGTCTTTTAACTGTGAACGGATTGTTGCCTCATTCACTTTGCTCTTATGCAATTTCCTTATCAGTTCTTTAACTAATGGAATGGGAAACAATCGTATCCAGGGCTAAGGCGATAAAAGAAATATTCCTTAAATCATACAAATGCTTAAATACTGACAGGGATACGAAACCTGAAACAATAAACAAGCATATAAATATTCTTCACAATCAGTTGGAAAAACTCAGAGTACTACTTAATATAAATTATAATAGGTTTACAAAAGCTCATCAAACCTCCGCTGATAATTTTTATTCCGACCTACGTGAAAAATTAATTTCCGTAAGTTACAGAAAAAACTTCAAAGTATTTGTTCCACACTCAATCCATGAACCAATAGTGTTCGATCCTTTACCCGAAACGGAACAAAAACAAATATCCAAAATGCCTCAAACGGTAGTAGAATTTTTAAATACTTCCTCTAGGTTAATTCCAGACTTTGATGGAAATTCCGAAAACTTGCAAAGCTTTATCGATGCTATTAATTTAGTAGATTCGATTAAAGAAACTCACGAATCAGTAGCTGTAAACCTTATCAAAACAAAATTGAAAGGAACAGCAAGAAATCTAATTTCATCAGAAATTACATTACAACAAATAATCTCTAAACTGAAAACAACGGTTAAAGGTGAATCCGTTGATGTAATTAATGCCAAATTATTGAGTATAAGACAATCAGGAAAAAACGTTAACGCCTACGTCAACGAGATGGAGGAGTTAACGAAAAAACTAGAAACAGCATATATTAGAGATGGATTACCACATGAAATAGCCAACAAATATGCTACACGTTCAGCAGTTATGGCTATAACCAAAAACACATCCAATGACAGAGTTAAAATTATTATGCAATCAGCTAACTTCAATAATATGAATGAAGTAGTAACGAAATTCATAAACAGTTGCACCGAAGCATACGGTCAAGAAAATTCTATTCTAAGCTATGGCTTCAGACGCCAAGGTTACAATAATAATAATAATAATAGTAACCAAGGCAGAAGCAACAGCTTTAATCAATCCTTTAACAATTCTCAAAATAGAAACAACCGTTTCAATCGCAATAGAAACAATAATAACGTATCTTATCGTAATAACGGCACTAACAACCGTAATTACAATAACAATAATTCTGGTTCTTATCGTAACAATAACGATAATAGAAACCGTTACAATAATCCCAACAATTCTCAAAACAGAAACATAAATCTATCCGCAGAATTCGACTCGGGAAACGAGCAAAGACCTCTAATTACTCAATAGGAAACAAAACGTACAATATTAACTTAAATTTATGTAGCTATTTAAGATGTAGAACTACTCTAAATGATGGAACTTCAATTTTATTAATAGATACTGGCGCTGATATTTCAATTATCAAGCACAACCAGGTCTTAAATGAATCAATAAATGTTTATAATAGAAAAAATTTAAATGGTATTGGTAATGGTATAATTTCAACGTTAGGCAGTGTACAATGCGAATTAAAAATAGACAAATATCTAATAAAACATACCTTTCATGTAGTTACAAATGATTTCAAAATACAAGCAGATGGAATAATTGGAATGGATTTCATACGAGATTTGATTGTTATCCGATCAAATGAAATTGATCATGATATTGGCATACCTCTTAGAAATGGTCCAACCATAAATTCAATATCACTTCCTGCTAGATCTGAAGTTATAAGATCCATACAATTTGAATCACCAGAACAAAATGTTTTGATACCTTATCAAACAATTCAAAACGGCGTTTACATCGCAAATACAATAACTTCCAAGTCAAATCCTCTGGTAAAAATAATTAATACCACTGAACAAGATTTAATAATTTCTGATATTAAACTTGTTACCGAATCCCTTAAAGATTATAAAATTGCAAAACAAAATGGCGCACCCGCCAGATCCAAAGAAAAAATGGAACGACTTTCTAAAAACTTCCCATCTTTTGTAGAAAATGATCTAAAATCCTTATGCCATGAATTTATAGATATTTTCGCTCTAGAATCTGAAAACATATCAGTCAATAATTTTTATAAACAAAAACTTAAAGTAAATAATACACAACCTGTCTACATTAAAAACTATCGAATACCTCATTCTCAAAAAGAGGAAATAAATAATCAGGTTGATAAACTAATTAAAGATGATATTATTGAACCATCCATTTCAGATCACAACAGTCCTATACTCTTAGTACCAAAGAAACCTTTACCTGGTACAACGCAAAAAATAAGGAGACTAGTAGTAAACTACAGGGCAGTAAATAAAAATTTAATAGCTGATAAATTTCCGTTACCTCGCATAGATGATATTCTTGATCAATTGGGCAGAGCTAAATTCTTTTCTTGCCTTGATCTTATGTCAGGTTTTCATCAAATAGAGCTTGATGAGGAATCTAGAGATATTACATCCTTTTCCACAGATAAAGGATCATTCAGATTTAAAAGATTACCGTATGGTTTAAAAATAGCACCAAATTCTTTTCAACGTATGATGTCATTAGCTTTTTCAGGTCTATCTCCAGCACAAGCATTCGTGTATATGGATGACCTTGTAGTAATTAGTTGCTCACAAACACATATGTTACGAAATTTAAGAAATGTATTTGAATTATGCAGAAAACATAATCTGAAACTACATCCAGACAAATGTTCATTTTTCCGAACTGAAGTAACATTCTTAGGTCACAAATGTACAATCAATTTTGTATTGATTATTCTTTTCCAAAAAAGGGAGGTGTAGTGTGTTTGACAAGTCGTAGTTACCATACCGTCTGTATGTAACACGAGCTACACACTTTGTTGTAGCAACATTGTCCACACACACTGGGAATATGCTGAGTGGCTCATTTACACATACTGTAAATGTGCTGACTAGTTCATTCCCATCCTAATGTTTAGTTATAAGTATTCAAATGTGTTAGCGTACTTTTAGGTCTTTAGAATGTAAGATTTAATTTGTACAGTTAGTCTTAATCAGAACATAGTCTTAATCAGAACAGAGTCTTGATAAGAACTCAAAACAATAAAGAGCGCTTGCGACATAAACGGTCGCAAGCCACCACAACTAAAACAAATTTAACAAATCCTTTTCCACTTTACATGGCGATCCTTTTTCCACATTACATAAGCAAGTTATGACCAAAAAGGTAACCAGTTCTACTACTGCCGCTTACAGGCCACTTTTTGGTAGAACTGGTTACCATTTTGGTCATAACTTGCTTAGTTTTCAAGATATCGACTTGGTTTCTTTTGCGTTGGATAGATAAACGTATTGGCTTTCATTCCAAGTTTCTGTTTTGGAGAAAATAAGAAAAAAAATGTTTGTAATTTTTTCAAAAAAACAAAGGGGTTAGTTCATCATAATTTTTGAGGAAAAAAACTTTTTCGCACTACCCGCGAAAGAAAAAATTCGAACTAAAGCCAATAAGTTTGTCTATCCAACGCAAAAGAAATCAAGTCGATATCTTGGAAACTAAGCAAGTTATGACCAAAAAGGTAACCAGTTCTACTACTGCCGCTTACAGGCCACTTTTTGGTAGAACTGGTTACCTTTTTGGTCATAACTTGCTTAGTTTTCAAGATATCGACTTGATTTCTTTTGCGTTGGATAGACAAACTTATTGGCTTTAATTCGAATTTTTTCTTTCGCGGGTAGTGCGAAAAAAGTTTTTTTCCTCAAAAATTATGATGACCAAAAAGGTAACCAGTTCTACTACTGCCGCTTACAGGCCACTTTTTGGTAGAACTGGTTACCATTTTGGTCATAACTTGCTTAGTTTTCAAGATATCGACTTGGTTTCTTTTGCGTTGGATAGATAAACGTATTGGCTTTCATTCCAAGTTTCTGTTTTGGCGAAAATAAGAAAAAAATTTTTGTAATTTTTTCAAAAAAACAAAGGGGTTAGTTCATCATAATTTTTGAGAAAAAAACTTTTTTCGCACTACCCGCGAAAGAAAAAATTCTAATTAAAGCCAATAAGTTTGTCTATCCAACGCAAAAGAAATCAAGTCGATATCTTGAAAACTAAGCAAGTTATGACCGAAAAGGTAACCAGTTCTACTACTGCCTCTTACCGGCCACTTTTTGGTAGAACTGGTTACCATTTTGGTCATAACTTGCTTAGTTTTCAAGATATCGACTTGGTTTCTTTTGCGTTGGATAGATAAACGTATTGGCTTTCATTCGAAATTTTTGTTTTGGCGAAAATAAGAAAAAAAAATTTTTGTAATTTTTTCAAAAAAACAAAGGGGTTAGTTCATCATAATTTTTGAGAAAAAAACTTTTTTCGCACTACCCGCGAAAGAAAAAATTCTAATTAAAGCCAATAAGTTTGTCTATCCAACGCAAAAGAAATCAAGTCGATATCTTGAAAACTAAGCAAGTTATGACCAAAAAGGTAACCATTTCCACTACTGCCTCTTACCGGCCACTTTTTGGTAGAACTGGTTATCATTTTGGTCATAACTTGCTTAGTTTTCAAGATATCGACTTGGTTTCTTTTGCGTTGGATAGATAAACGTATTGGCTTTCATTCGAAATTTTTGTTTTGGCGAAAATAAGAAAAAAAATTTTTGTAATTTTTTCAAAAAACAAAGGGGTTAGTTCATCATAATTTTTGAGGAAAAAAACTTTTTTCGCACTACCCGCGAAAGAAAAAATTCGAATTAAAGCCAATAAGTTTGTCTATCCAACGCAAGAGAAATCAAGTCGATATCTTGAAAACTAAGCAAGTTATGACCAAAAAGGTAACCAGTTCTACTACTGCCTCTTACCGGCCACTTTTTGGTAGAACTGGTTACCATTTTGGTCATAACTTGCTTAGTTTTCAAGATATCTACTTGGTTTCTTTTGCGTTGGATAGATAAACGTATTGGCTTTCATTCCAAGTTTCTGTTTTGGCGAAAATAAGAAAAAAAACTTTTTTAATTTTTTCAAAAAACAAAGGGGTTAGTTCATCATAATTTTTGAGGAAAAAAACTTTTTTCGCATTACCCGCGAAAGAAAAAATTCGAATTAAAGCCAATAAGTTTGTCTATCCAACGCAAAAGAAATCAACCCAATATCTTGAAAACTAAGCAAGTTATGACCAAAAAGGTAACCAGTTCTACTACTGCCGCTTACAGGCCACTTTTTGGTAGAACTGGTTATCATTTTGGTCATAACTTGCTTAGTTTTCAAGATATAGACTTGGTTTCTTTTGCGTTGGATAGATAAACGTATTGGCTTTCATTCGAAATTTTTGTTTTGGCGAAAATAAGAAAAAAAATTTTTGTAATTTTTTCAAAAAAACAAAGGGGTTAGTTCATCATAATTTTTGAGAAAAAAACTTTTTTCGCACTACCCGCGAAAGAAAAAATTCTAATTAAAGCCAATAAGTTTGTCTATCCAACGCAAAAGAAATCAAGTCGATATCTTGAAAACTAAGCAAGTTATGACAAAAAAGGTAACCAGTTCTACTACTGCCTCTTACCGGCCACTTTTTGGTAGAACTGGTTACCATTTTGGTCATAACTTGCTTAGTTTTCAAGATATCTACTTGGTTTCTTTTGCGTTGGATAGATAAACTTATTGGCTTTCATTCCAAGTTTCTGTTTTGGCGAAAATAAGAAAAAAAATTTTTGTAATTTTTTCAAAAAAACAAAGGGGTTAGTTCATCATAATTTTTGAGGAAAAAAGCTTTTTTCGCACTACCCGCGAAAGAAAAAATTCGAATTAAAGCCAATAAGTTTGTCTATCCAACGCAAAAGAAATCAAGTCGATATCTTGAAAACTAAGCAAGTTATGACCAAAAAGGTAACCAGTTCTACTACTGCCTCTTACCGGCCACTTTTTGGTAGAACTGGTTACCATTTTGGTCATAACTTGCTTAGTTTTCAAGATATCTACTTGGTTTCTTTTGCGTTGGATAGATAAACGTATTGGCTTTCATTCCAAGTTTCTGTTTTGGCGAAAATAAGAAAAAAAATTTTTGTAATTTTTTCAAAAAAACAAAGGGGTTAGTTCATCATAATTTTTGAGGAAAAAAACTTTTTTCGCACTACCCACGAAAGAAAAAATTCGAATTAAAGCCAATAAGTTTGTCTATCCAACGCAAAAGAAATCAAGTCGATATCTTGAAAACTAAGCAAGTTATGACCAAAAAGGTAACCAGTTCTACTACTGCCTCTTACCGGCCACTTTTTGGTAGAACTGGTTACCATTTTGGTCATAACTTGCTTAGTTTTCAAGATATCGACTTGGTTCCTTTTGCGTTGGATAGATAAACGTATTGGCTTTCATTCGAAATTTTTGTTTTGGCGAAAATAAGAAAAAAAAATTTTTGAGGAAAAAAACTTTTTCGCACTACCCGCGAAAGAAAAAATTCGAGTTAAAGCCAATAAGTTTGTCTATCCAACGCAAAAGAAATCAAGTCGATATCTTGAAAACTAAGCAAGTTATAACCAAAAAGGTAACCAGTTCTACTACTGCCGCTTACAGGCCACTTTTTGGTAGAACTGGTTACCATTTTGGTCATAACTTGCTTAGTTTTCAAGATATCGACTTGGTTTCTTTTGCGTTGGATAGATAAATTAATTGGCTTTCATTCGAAATTTTTGTTTTGGCGAAAATAAGAAAAAAAATTTTGGTAATTTTTTCAAAAAAAACAAAGGGGTTAGTTCATCATAATTTTTGAGGAAAAAAAACTTTTTTCGCACTACCCGCGAAAGAAAAAATTCGAGTTAAAGCCAATAAGTTTGTCTATCCAACGCAAAAGAAATCAAGTCGATATCTTGAAAACTAAGTAAGTTATGACCAAAAAGGTAACCAGTTCTACTGCTGCCGCTTACAGGCCACTTTTTGGTAGAACTGGTTACCATTTTGGTCATAACTTGCTTAGTTTTCAAGATATCGACTTGGTTTCTTTTGCGTTGGATAGATAAACGTATTGGCTTTATCGAGTTAAAGCCAATAAGTTTGTCTATCCAACGCAAAAGAAATCAAGTCGATATCTTGAAAACTAAGCAAGTTATGACCAAAAAGGTAACCATTTCCACTACTGCCTCTTACCGGCCACTTTTTGGTAGAACTGGTTACCATTTTGGTCATAACTTGCTTAGTTTTCAAGATATCGACTTGGTTTCTTTTGCGTTGGATAGATAAACGTATTGGCTTTATCAAGTTAAAGCCAATAAGTTTGTCTATCCAACGCAAAAGAAATCAAGTCGATATCTTGAAAACTAAGCAAGTTATAACCAAAAAGGTAACCAGTTCTACTACTGCCGCTTACAGGCCACTTTTTGGTAGAACTGGTTACCATTTTGGTCATAACTTGCTTAGTTTTCAAGATATCGACTTGGTTTCTTTTGCGTTGGATAGATAAATTAATTGGCTTTCATTCGAAATTTTTGTTTTGGCGAAAATAAGAAAAAAAATTTTTGTAATTTTTTCAAAAAAAAACAAAGGGTTAGTTCATCATAATTTTTGAGGAAAAAAAACTTTTTTCGCACTACCCGCGAAAGAAAAAATTCGAGTTAAAGCCAATAAGTTTGTCTATCCAACGCAAAAGAAACCAAGTCGATATCTTGAAAACTAAGCAAGTTATGACCAAAATGGTAACCAGTTCTACCAAAAAGTGGTCTGTAAGCGGCAGTAGTAGAACTGGTTACCTTTTTGGTTATAACTTGCTTAGTTTTCAAGATATCGACTTGATTTCTTTTGCGTTGGATAGACAAACTTATTGGCTTTAACTCGAATTTTTTCTTTCGCGGGTAGTGCGAAAAAAGTTTTTTTCCTCAAAAATTATGATGAACTATCCCCTTTGTTTTTTTGAAAAAATTGCAAAATTTTTTTTTCTAATTTTCGCCAAAACAAAAATTTCGAATGAAAGCCAATACGTTTATCTATCCAACGCAAAAGAAATCAGGTCGATATCTTGAAAACTAAGCAAGTTATGACCAAAATGGTAACCAGTTCTACCAAAAAGTGGCCTGTAAGAGGCAGTAGTAGAACTGGTTACCTTTTTGGTCATAACTTGCTTAGTTTTCAAGACATCGACTTGGTTTCTTTTGCGTTGGATAGATAAATTAATTGGCTTTCATTCGAAATTTTTGTTTTGGCGAAAATTAGAAAAAAAATTTTTGCAATTTTTTCAAAAAAACAAAGGGGTTAGTTCATCATAATTTTTGAGGAAAAAAACTTTTTTCGCACTACCCGCGAAAGAAAAAATTCGAATTAAAGCCAATAAGTTTGTCTATCCAACGCAAAAGAAATCAAGTCGATATCTTGAAAACTAAGCAAGTTATGACCAAAAAGGTAACCAGTTCTACTACTGCCTCTTACAGGCCACTTTTTGGTAGAACTGGTTACCATTTTGGTCATAACTTGCTTAGTTTTCAAGATATCGACTTGGTTTCTTTTGCGTTGGATAGATAAACGTATTGGCTTTATCGAGTTAAAGCCAATAAGTTTGTCTATCCAACGCAAAAGAAATCAAGTCGATATCTTGAAAACTAAGCAAGTTATAACCAAAAAGGTAACCAGTTCTACTACTGCCGCTTACAGGCCACTTTTTGGTAGAACTGGTTACCATTTTGGTCATAACTTGCTTAGTTTTCAAGATATCGACTTGGTTTCTTTTGCGTTGGATAGATAAAAGTATTGGCTTTCATTCCAGGTTTCTGTTTTGGCGAAAATAAGAAAAAAAATTTTTGTAATTTTTTCAAAAAAACAAAGGGGTTAGTTCATCATAATTTTTGAGGAAAAAAACTTTTTTCGCACTACCCGCGAAAGAAAAAATTCGAATTAAAGCCAATAAGTTTGTCTATCCAACGCAAAAAAAATCAAGTCGATATCTTGAAAACTAAGCAAGTTATGACCAAAAAGGTAACCAGTTCTACTACTGCCTCTTACCGGCCACTTTTTGGTAGAACTGGTTACCATTTTGGTCATAACTTGCTTAGTTTTCAAGATATCAACTTGGTTTCTTTTGCGTTGGATAGATAAACGTATTGGCTTTCATTCGAAATTTTTGTTTTGGCGAAAATAAGAAAAAAAATTTTTGTAATTTTAAAAAAAAAACAAAGGGATTAGTTCATCATAATTTTTGAGGAAAAAAACTTTTTTCGCACTACCCGCGAAAGAAAAAATTCGAATTGAAGCCAATAAGTTTGTCTATCCAACGCAAAAGAAATCAAGTCGATATCTTGAAAACTAAGCAAGTTATGACCAAAAAGGTAACCAGTTCTACTACTGCCTCTTACCGGTCACTTTTTGGTCATAACTTGCTTAGTTTTCAAGATATCGACTTGGTTTCTTTTGCGTTGGATAGATAAATGTATTGGCTTTCATTCGAAATTTTTGTTTTGGCGAAAATAAGAAAAAATAAATTTTTGTAATTTTTTCAAAAAAACAAAGGGGTTAGTTCATCATAATTTTTGAGGAAAAAAACTTTTTTCGCACTACCCGCGAAAGAAAAAATTCGAATTGAAGCCAATAAGTTTGTCTATCCAACGCAAAAGAAATCAAGTCGATATCTTGAAAACTAAGCAAGTTATGACCAAAAAGGTAACCAGTTCTACTACTGCCTCTTACCGGCCACTTTTTGGTAGAACTGGTTACCATTTTGGTCAAAACTTGCTTAGTTTTCAAGATATCGACTTGGTTTCTTTTGCGTTGGATAGATAAACGTATTGGCTTTCATTCGAAATTTTTGTTTTGGCGAAAATAAGAAAAAAAAATTTGTAATTTTTTCAAAAAAAACAAAGGGGTTAGTTCATCATAATTTTTTAAGGAAAAAAACTTTTTCGCACTACCCGCGAAAGAAAAAATTCGAATTGAAGCCAATAAGTTTGTCTATCCAACGCAAAAGAAATCAAGTCGATATCTTGAAAACTAAGCAAGTTATGACCAAAAAAGTAACCAGTTCTACTACTGCCTCTTACCGGGCACTTTTTGATAGAACTGGTTACCATTTTGGTCATAACTTGCTTAGTTTTCAAGATATCGACTTGGTTTCTTTTGCGTTGGATAGATAAACGTATTGGCTTTCATTCCAAGTTTCTGTTTTGGCGAAAATAAGAAAAAAAATTTTAGTAATTTTTTCAAAAAACAAAGGGGTTAGTTCATCATAATTTTTGAGGAAAAAAACTTTTTTCGCACTACCCGCGAAAGAAAAAATTCGAATTAAAGCCAATAAGTTTGTCTATCTAACGCAAAAGAAATCAAGTCAATATCTTGAAAACTAAGCAAGTTATGACCAAAAAGATAACCAGTTCTACTACTGCCTCTTACCGGCCACTTTTTGGTAGAACTGGTTACCATTTTGGTCATAACTTGCTTAGTTTTCAAGATATTGACTTGATTTCTTTTGCGTTAGATAGACAAACTTATTGGCTTTAATTCGAATTTTTTCTTTCGCGGGTAGTGCGAAAAAAGTTTTTTTCCTCAAAAATTATGATGAACTAACCCCTTTGTTTTTTTGAAAAAATTACAAAAATTTATTTTTTCTTATTTTCGCCAAAACAAAAATTTCGAATGAAAGCCAATACATTTATCTATCCAACGCAAAAGAAACCAAGTCGATATCTTGAAAACTAAGCAAGTTATGACCAAAATGGTAACCAGTTCTACCAAAAAGTGGCCGGTAAGAGGCAGTAGTAGAACTGGTTACCTTTTTGGTCATAACTTGCTTAGTTTTCAAGATATCGACTTGGTTTCTTTTGCGTTGGATAGATAAACGTATTGGCTTTCATTCCAAGTTTCTGTTTTGGCGAAAATAAGAAAAAAAATTTTTGTAATTTTTTCAAAAAATCATAATTTTTGAGGAAAAAAACTTTACAAGTTATGACCAAAAAGTAACCAGTTCTACTACTGCCTCTTATCGGCCGCTTTTTGGTAGAACTGGTTACCATTTTGGTCATAACTTGCTTAGTTTTCAAGATATCGACTTAGTTTCTTTTGCGTTGGATAGATAAACGTATTGGCTTTCATTCGAAATTTTTGCTTTGACGAAAATAAGAAAAAATAAATTTTTGTAATTTTTTTTTTAAAAAACAAAGGGGTTAGTTCATCATAATTTTTGCGGAAAAAAACTTTTTTCGCACTACCCGCGAAAGAAAAAATTCGAATTAAAGCCAATAAGTTTGTCTATCCAACGCAAAAAAAATCAAGTCGATATCTTGAAAACTAAGCAAGTTATGACCAAAAAGGTAACCAGTTCTACTACTGCCGCTTACAGGCCACTTTTTGGTAGAACTGGTTACCATTTTGGTCATAACTTGCTTAGTTTTCAAGATATCGACTTGATTTCTTTTGCGTTGGATAGACAAACTTATTGGCTTTAATTCGAATTTTTTCCTTCGCGGGTAGTGCGAAAAAAGTTTTTTTCCTCAAAAATTATGATGAACTAACCCCTTTGTTTTTTTGAAAAAATTACAAAATTTTTTTTTTCTTATTTTCGCCAAAACAAAAATTTCGAATGAAAGCCAATTAATTTATCTATCCAACGCAAAAGAAACCAAGTCGATATCTTGAAAACTAAGCAAGTTATGACCAAAAAGGTAACCAGTAGTTCTACTACTGCCTCTTACCGGCCACTTTTTGGTAGAACTGGTTACCATTTTGGTCAAAACTTGCTTAGTTTTCAAGATATCGACTTGGTTTCTTTTGCGTTGGATAGATAAACGTATTGGCTTTCATTCCAAGTTTCTGTTTTGGCGAAAATAAGAAAAAAAAATTTTGTAATTTTTTCAAAAAATCATAATTTTTGAGGAAAAAAACTTTACAAGTTATGACCAAAAAGTAACCAGTTCTACTACTGCCTCTTATCGGCCGCTTTTTGGTAGAACTGGTTACCATTTTGGTCATAACTTGCTTAGTTTTCAAGATATCGACTTGGTTTCTTTTGCGTTGGATAGATAAATTAATTGGCTTTCATTCGAAATTTTTGTTTTGGCGAAAATAAGAAAAAATAAATTTTTGTAATTTTTTCAAAAAAACAAAGGGGTTAGTTCATCATAATTTTTGAGGAAAAAAACTTTTTTCGCACTACCCGCGAAAGAAAAAATTCGAATTAAAGCCAATAAGTTTGTCTATCTAACGCAAAAGAAATCAAGTCAATATCTTGAAAACTAAGCAAGTTATGACCAAAATGGTAACCAGTTCTACCAAAAAGTGGCCGGTAAGAGGCAGTAGTAGAACTGGTTATCTTTTTGGTCATAACTTGCTTAGTTTTCAAGATATTGACTTGATTTCTTTTGCGTTAGATAGACAAACTTATTGGCTTTAATTCGAATTTTTTCTTTCGCGGGTAGTGCGAAAAAAGTTTTTTTCCTCAAAAATTATGATGAACTAACCCCTTTGTTTTTTGAAAAAATTACTAAAAATTTTTTTCTTATTTTCGCCAAAACAGAAACTTGGAATGAAAGCCAATACGTTTATCTATCCAACGCAAAAGAAACCAAGTCGATATCTTGAAAACTAAGCAAGTTATGACCAAAATGGTAACCAGTTCTATCAAAAAGTGCCCGGTAAGAGGCAGTAGTAGAACTGGTTACTTTTTTGGTCATAACTTGCTTAGTTTTCAAGATATCGACTTGATTTCTTTTGCGTTGGATAGACAAACTTATTGGCTTCAATTCGAATTTTTTCTTTCGCGGGTAGTGCGAAAAAGTTTTTTTCCTCAAAAATTATGATGAACTAACCCCTTTGTTTTTTTGAAAAAATTACAAATTTTTTTTTTCTTATTTTCGCCAAAACAAAAATTTCGAATGAAAGCCAATACGTTTATCTATCCAACGCAAAAGAAACCAAGTCGATATCTTGAAAACTAAGCAAGTTTTGACCAAAATGGTAACCAGTTCTACCAAAAAGTGGCCGGTAAGAGGCAGTAGTAGAACTACTGGTTACCTTTTTGGTCATAACTTGCTTAGTTTTCAAGATATCGACTTGGTTTCTTTTGCGTTGGATAGATAAATTAATTGGCTTTCATTCGAAATTTTTGTTTTGGCGAAAATAAGAAAAAAAATTTTTGTAATTTTTTCAAAAAAACAAAGGGGTTAGTTCATCATAATTTTTGAGGAAAAAAACTTTTTTCGCACTACCCGCGAAAGAAAAAATTCGAATTAAAGCCAATAAGTTTGTCTATCCAACGCAAAAGAAATCAAGTCGATATCTTGAAAACTAAGCAAGTTATGACCAAAAAGGTAACCAGTTCTACTACTGCCTCTTACCGGGCACTTTTTGGTAGAACTGGTTACCATTTTGGTCATAACTTGCTTAGTTTTCAAGATATCGACTTGGTTTCTTTTGCGTTGGATAGATAAATGTATTGGCTTTCATTCGAAATTTTTGCTTTGACGAAAATAAGAAAAAATAAATTTTTGTAATTTTTTTTTTAAAAAACAAAGGGGTTAGTTCATCATAATTTTTGCGGAAAAAAACTTTTTTCGCACTACCCGCGAAAGAAAAAATTCGAATTAAAGCCAATAAGTTTGTCTATCCAACGCAAAAAAAATCAAGTCGATATCTTGAAAACTAAGCAAGTTATGAACAAAAAGGTAAGCAGTTCTACTACTGCCTCTTACCGGCCACTTTTTGGTAGAACTGGTTACCATTTTGGTCATAACTTGCTTAGTTTTCAAGATATCGACTTGGTTTCTTTTGCGTTGGATAGATAAACGTATTGGCTTTCATTCCAAGTTACTGTTTTGGCGAAAATAAGAAAAAAAATTTTTGTAATTTTTTCAAAAAAACAAAGGGGTTAGTTCATCATAATTTTTGAGGAAAAAAACTTTTTTCGCACTACCCGCGAAAGAAAAAATTCGAATTAAAGCCAATAAGTTTGTCTATCCAACGCAAAAGAACTCAAGTCGATATCTTGAAAACTAAGCAAGTTATGACCAAAAAGGTAACCAGTTCTACTACTGCCGCTTACAGGCCACTTTTTGGTAGAACTGGTTACCATTTTGGTCATAACTTGCTTAGTTTTCGAGATATCGACTTGGTTTCTTTTGCGTTGGATAGATAAAGGTATTGGCTTTCATTCCGAGTTTCTGTTTTGGCGAAAATAAGAAAAAAAATTTTTGTAATTTTTTCAAAAAAACAAAGGGGTTAGTTCATCATAATTTTTGAGGAAAAAAACTTTTTTCGCACTACCCGCGAAAGAAAAAATTCGAATTAAAGCTAATAAGTTTGTCTATCCAACGCAAAAAAAATCAAGTCGATATCTTGAAAACTAAGCAAGTTATGACCAAAAAGGTAACCAGTAGTTCTACTACTGCCTCTTACCGGCCACTTTTTGGTAGAACTGGTTACCATTGTGGTCATAACTTGCTTAGTTTTCAAGATATCAACTTGGTTTCTTTTGCGTTGGATAGATAAACGTATTGGCTTTCATTCGAAATTTTTGTTTTGGCGAAAATAAGAAAAAAAATTTTTGTAATTTTAAAAAAAAAACAAAGGGGTTAGTTCATCATAATTTTTGAGGAAAAAAACTTTTTTCGCACTACCCGCAAAAGAAAAAATTCGAATTAAAGCCAATAAGTTTGTCTATCCAACGCAAAAGAAATCAAGTCAATATCTTGAAAACTAAGCAAGTTATGACCAAAAAGGTAACCAGTTCTACTACTGCCTCTTACCGGCCACTTTTTGGTATAACTGGTTACCATTTTGGTCATAACTTGCTTAGTTTTCAAGATATCGACTTGGTTTCTTTTGCGTTGGATAGATAAACGTATTGGCTTTCATTCGAAATTTTTGTTTTGGCGAAAATAAGAAAAAAAATTTTTGTAATTTTAAAAAAAAAACAAAGGGGTTAGTTCATCATAATTTTTGAGGAAAAAAACTTTTTTCGCACTACCCGCAAAAGAAAAAATTCGAATTAAAGCCAATAAGTTTGTCTATCCAACGCAAAAGAAATCAAGTCAATATCTTGAAAACTAAGCAAGTTATGACCAAAAAGGTAACCAGTTCTACTACTGCCTCTTACCGGCCACTTTTTGGTATAACTGGTTACCATTTTGGTCATAACTTGCTTAGTTTTCAAGATATCGACTTGGTTTCTTTTGCGTTGGATAGATAAACGTATTGGCTTTCATTCGAAATTTTTGTTTTTGCAAAAATAAGAAAAAAAATTTTTGTAATTTTTTCAAAAAAACAAAGGGGTTAGTTAGTTCATCACAATTTTTGAGGAAAAAAACTTTTTTCGCACTACCCGCGAAAGAAAAAATTCGAATTAAAGCCAATAAGTTTGTCTATCCAACGCAAAAGAAATCAAGTCGATATCTTGAAAACTAAGCAAGTTATGACCAAAAAGGTAACCAGTTCTACTACTGCCTCTTACCGGCCACTTTTTGGTAGAACTGGTTACCATTTTGGTCATAACTTGCTTAGTTTTCAAGATATCGACTTGGTTTCTTTTGCGTTGGATAGATAAATATATTGGCTTTCATTCGAAATTTTTGTTTTGGCGAAAATAAGAAAAAATAAATTTTTGTAATTTTTTTTTTAAAAAACAAAGGGGTTAGTTCATCATAATTTTTGCGGAAAAAAACTTTTTTCGCACTACCCGCGAAAGAAAAAATTCGAATTAAAGCCAATAAGTTTGTTTATCCAACGCAAAAAAAATCAAGTCGATATCTTGAAAACTAAGCAAGTTATGACCAAAATGGTAACCAGTTCTACCAAAAAGTGGCCTGTAAACGGCAGTAGTAGAACTGGTTACCTTTTTGGTCATAACTTGCTTAGTTTTCAAGATATCGACTTGATTTTTTTTGCGTTGGATAAACAAACTTATTGGCTTTAATTCGAATTTTTTCTTTCGCGGGTAGTGCGAAAAAAGTTTTTTTCCGCAAAAATTATGTTGAACTAACCCCTTTGTTTTTTTAAAAAAAAATTACAAAAATTTATTTTTTCTTATTTTCGCCAAAACAAAAACTTCGAATGAAAGCCAATACGTTTATCTATCCAACGCAAAAGAAACCAAGTCGATATCTTGAAAACTAAGCAAGTTTTGACCAAAATGGTAACCAGTTCTACCAAAAAGTGGCCGGTAAGAGGCAGTAGTAGAACTACTGGTTACCTTTTTGGTCATAACTTGCTTAGTTTTCAAGATATCGACTTGGTTTCTTTTGCGTTGGATAGATAAATTAATTGGCTTTCATTCGAAATTTTTGTTTTGGCGAAAATAAGAAAAAAAAAATTTTGTAATTTTTTCAAAAAAACAAAGGGGTTAGTTCATCATAATTTTTGAGGAAAAAAACTTTTTTCGCACTACCCGCGAAAGAAAAAATTCGAATTAAAGCCAATAAGTTTGTCTATCCAACGCAAAAGAAATCAAGTCGATATCTTGAAAACTAAGCAAGTTATGACCAAAAAGGTAACCAGTTCTACTACTGCCTCTTACCGGCCACTTTTTGGTAGAACTGGTTACCATTTTGGTCATAACTTGCTTAGTTTTCAAGATATCGACTTGGTTTCTTTTGCGTTGGATAGATAAACGTATTGGCTTTCATTCCAAGTTACTGTTTTGGCGAAAATAAGAAAAAAAATTTTTGTAATTTTTTCAAAAAAACAAAGGGGTTAGTTCATCATAATTTTTGAGGAAAAAAACTTTTTTCGCACTACCCGCGAAAGAAAAAATTCGAATTAAAGCCAATAAGTTTGTCTATCCAACGCAAAAGAACTCAAGTCGATATCTTGAAAACTAAGCAAGTTATGACCAAAAAGGTAACCAGTTCTACTACTGCCGCTTACAGGCCACTTTTTGGTAGAACTGGTTACCATTTTGGTCATAACTTGCTTAGTTTTCGAGATATCGACTTGGTTTCTTTTGCGTTGGATAGATAAAGGTATTGGCTTTCATTCCAAGTTTCTGTTTTGGCGAAAATAAGAAAAAAAATTTTTGTAATTTTTTCAAAAAAACAAAGGGGTTAGTTCATCATAATTTTTGAGGAAAAAAACTTTTTTCGCACTACCCGCAAAAGAAAAAATTCGAATTAAAGCCAATAAGTTTGTCTATCCAACGCAAAAGAACTCAAGTCGATATCTTAAAAACTAAGCAAGTTATGACCAAAAAGGTAACCAGTTCCACTACTGCCTCTTACCGGCCACTTTTTGGTAGAACTGGTTACCATTTTGGTCATAACTTGCTTAGTTTTCAAGATATCAACTTGGTTTCTTTTGCGTTGGATAGATAAACGTATTGGCTTTCATTCGAAATTTTTGTTTTGGCGAAAATAAGAAAAAAAATTTTTGTAATTTTTAAAAAAAAACAAAGGGGTTAGTTCATCATAATTTTTGAGGAAAAAAACTTTTTTCGCACTACCCGCAAAAGAAAAAATTCGAATTAAAGCCAATAAGTTTGTCTATCCAACGCAAAAGAAATCAAGTCAATATCTTGAAAACTAAGCAAGTTATGACCAAAAAGGTAACCAGTTCTACTACTGCCTCTTACCGGCCACTTTTTGGTCATAACTTGCTTAGTTTTCAAGATATCGACTTGGTTTCTTTTGCGTTGGATAGATAAATGTATTGGCTTTCATTCGAAATTTTTGTTTTGGCGAAAATAAGAAAAAATAAATTTTTGTAATTTTTTCAAAAAAACAAAGGGGTTAGTTCATCATAATTTTTGAGGAAAAAAACTTTTTTCGCACTACCCGCGAAAGAAAAAATTCGAATTGAAGCCAATAAGTTTGTCTATCCAACGCAAAAGAAATCAAGTCGATATCTTGAAAACTAAGCAAGTTATGACCAAAAAGGTAACCAGTTCTACTACTGCCTCTTACCGGCCACTTTTTGGTATAACTGGTTACCGTTTTGGTCATAACTTGCTTAGTTTTCAAGATATCGACTCGGTTTCTTTTGCGTTGGATAGATAAATGTATTGGCTTTCATTCGAAATTTTTGTTTTGGCGAAAATAAGAAAAAAAATTTTTGTAATTTTTTCAAAAAAACCAAGGGGTTAGTTCATCATAATTTTTGAGGAAAAAAACTTTTTTCGCACTACCCGCGAAAGAAAAAATTCGAATTAAAGCCAATAAGTTTGTCTATCCAACGCAAACGAAATCAAGTCGATATCTTGAAAACTAAGCAAGTTATGACCAAAAAGGTAACCAGTTCTACTACTGCCTCTTACCGGCCACTTTTTGGTAGAACTGGTTACCATTTTGGTCATAACTTGCTTAGTTTTCAAGATATCGACTTGGTTTCTTTTGCGTTGGATAGATAAACGTATTGGCTTTCATTCCAAGTTTCTGTTTTGGCGAAAATAAGAAAAAAAAAATTCTTTTATTTTTTTCAAAAAAACAAAGGGGTTAGTTCATCATAATTTTTGAGGAAAAAAACTTTTTTCGCACTACCCGCGAAAGAAAAAATTCGAATTAAAGCCAATAAGTTTGTCTATCCAACGCAAAAAAAATCAAGTCGATATCTTGAAAACTAAGCAAGTTATGACCAAAAAGGTAACCAGTTCTACTACTGCCTCTTACCGGCCACTTTTTGGTAGAACTGGTTACCATTGTGGTCATAACTTGCTTAGTTTTCAAGATATCGACTTGGTTTCTTTTGCGTTGGATAGATAAACGTATTGGCTTTCATTCGAAGTTTTTGTTTTGGCGAAAATAAGAAAAAATAAATTTTTGTAATTTTTTTTTAAAAAAACAAAGGGGTTAGTTCAACATAATTTTTGCGGAAAAAAACTTTTTTCGCACTACCCGCGAAAGAAAAAATTCGAATTAAAGCCAATAAGTTTGTTTATCCAACGCAAAAAAAATCAAGTCGATATCTTGAAAACTAAGCAAGTTATGACCAAAAAGGTAACCAGTTCTACTACTGCCGTTTACAGGCCACTTTTTGGTAGAACTGGTTACCATTTTGGTCATAACTTGCTTAGTTTTCAAGATATCGACTTGGTTTCTTTTGCGTTGGATAGATAAATGTATTCGAAATTTTTGCTTTGGCGAAAATAAAAAAAAAATTTTGGTAATTTTTTCAAAAAAACAAAGGGGTTAGTTCATCATAATTTTTGAGGAAAAAAACTTTTTTCGCACTACCCGCGAAAGAAAAAATTCGAATTGAAGCCAATAAGTTTGTCTATCCAACGCAAAAGAAATCAAGTCGATATCTTGAAAACTAAGCAAGTTATGACCAAAAAGGTAACCAGTTCTACTACTGCCTCTTACCGGCCACTTTTTGGTATAACTGGTTACCGTTTTGGTCATAACTTGCTTAGTTTTCAAGATATCGACTCGGTTTCTTTTGCGTTGGATAGATAAATGTATTGGCTTTCATTCGAAATTTTTGTTTTGGCGAAAATAAGAAAAAAAATTTTTGTAATTTTTTCAAAAAAACCAAGGGGTTAGTTCATCATAATTTTTGAGGAAAAAAACTTTTTTCGCACTACCCGCGAAAGAAAAAATTCGAATTAAAGCCAATAAGTTTGTCTATCCAACGCAAAAGAAATCAAGTCGATATCTTGAAAACTAAGCAAGTTATGACAAAAAATGTAACCAGTTCTACTACTGCCTCTTACCGGCCACTTTTTGGTAGAACTGGTTACCATTTTGGTCATAACTTGCTTAGTTTTCAAGATATCGACTTGGTTTCTTTTGCGTTGGATAGATAAATGTATTGGCTTTCATTCGAAATTTTTGTTTTGGCGAAAATAAGAAAAAATAAATTTTTGTAATTTTTTCAAAAAAACAAAGGGGTTAGTTCATCATAATTTTTGAGGAAAAAAACTTTTTTCGCACTACCCGCGAAAGAAAAAATTCGAGTTAAAGCCAATAAGTTTGTCTATCCAACGCAAAAGAAATCAAGTCGATATCTTGAAAACTAAGCAAGTTATGACCAAAAAGGTAACCAGTTCTACTACTGCCTCTTACCGGCCACTTTTTGGTAGAACTGGTTACCATTTTGGTCATAACTTGCTTAGTTTTCAAGATATCGACTTGGTTTCTTTTGCGTTGGATAGATAAATTAATTGGCTTTCATTCCAAGTTTCTGTTTTGGCGAAAATAAGAAAAAAAAAAATTCTTTTATTTTTTTCAAAAAAACAAAGGGGTTAGTTCATCATAATTTTTGAGGAAAAAAACTTTTTTCGCACTACCCGCGAAAGAAAAAATTCGAATTAAAGCCAATAAGTTTGTCTATCCAACGCAAAAAAAATCAAGTCGATATCTTGAAAACTAAGCAAGTTATGACCAAAAAGGTAACCAGTTCTACTACTGCCTCTTACCGGCCACTTTTTGGTAGAACTGGTTACCATTGTGGTCATAACTTGCTTAGTTTTCAAGATATCGACTTGGTTTCTTTTGCGTTGGATAGATAAACGTATTGGCTTTCATTCGAAGTTTTTGTTTTGGCGAAAATAAGAAAAAATAAATTTTTGTAATTTTTTTTTAAAAAAACAAAGGGGTTAGTTCAACATAATTTTTGCGGAAAAAAACTTTTTTCGCACTACCCGCGAAAGAAAAAATTCGAATTAAAGCCAATAAGTTTGTTTATCCAACGCAAAAAAAATCAAGTCGATATCTTGAAAACTAAGCAAGTTATGACCAAAAAGGTAACCAGTTCTACTACTGCCGTTTACAGGCCACTTTTTGGTAGAACTGGTTACCATTTTGGTCATAACTTGCTTAGTTTTCAAGATATCGACTTGGTTTCTTTTGCGTTGGATAGATAAACGTATTGGCTTTCATTCCAAGTTTCTGTTTTGGCGAAAATAAGAAAAAAAAATTTTGTAATTTTTTCAAAAAAACAAAGGGGTTAGTTCATCATAATTTTTGAGGAAAAAAACTTTTTTCGCACTACCCGCGAAAGAAAAAATTCGAATTAAAGCCAATAAGTTTGTCTATCCAACGCAAAAGAACTCAAGTCGATATCTTAAAAACTAAGCAAGTTATGACCAAAAAGGTAACCAGTTCCACTACTGCCTCTTACCGGCCACTTTTTGGTAGAACTGGTTACCATTTTGGTCATAACTTGCTTAGTTTTCAAGATATCGACTTGGTTTCTTTTGCGTTGGATAGATAAATGTATTCGAAATTTTTGCTTTGGCGAAAATAAAAAAAAAATTTTGGTAATTTTTTCAAAAAAACAAAGGGGTTAGTTCATCATAATTTTTGAGGAAAAAAACTTTTTTCGCACTACCCGCGAAAGAAAAAATTCGAATTGAAGCCAATAAGTTTGTCTATCCAACGCAAAAGAAATCAAGTCGATATCTTGAAAACTAAGCAAGTTATGACCAAAAAGGTAACCAGTTCTACTACTGCCTCTTACCGGCCACTTTTTGGTATAACTGGTTACCGTTTTGGTCATAACTTGCTTAGTTTTCAAGATATCGACTCGGTTTCTTTTGCGTTGGATAGATAAATGTATTGGCTTTCATTCGAAATTTTTGTTTTGGCGAAAATAAGAAAAAAAATTTTTGTAATTTTTTCAAAAAAACCAAGGGGTTAGTTCATCATAATTTTTGAGGAAAAAAACTTTTTTCGCACTACCCGCGAAAGAAAAAATTCGAATTAAAGCCAATAAGTTTGTCTATCCAACGCAAAAGAAATCAAGTCGATATCTTGAAAACTAAGCAAGTTATGACAAAAAATGTAACCAGTTCTACTACTGCCTCTTACCGGCCACTTTTTGGTAGAACTGGTTACCATTTTGGTCATAACTTGCTTAGTTTTCAAGATATCGACTTGGTTTCTTTTGCGTTGGATAGATAAACGTATTGGCTTTCATTCCAAGTTTCTGTTTTGGCGAAAATAAGAAAAAAAAAATTCTTTTATTTTTTTCAAAAAAACAAAGGGGTTAGTTCATCATAATTTTTGAGGAAAAAAACTTTTTTCGCACTACCCGCGAAAGAAAAAATTCGAATTAAAGCCAATAAGTTTGTCTATCCAACGCAAAAGAAATCAAGTCGATATCATGAAAACTAAGCAAGTTATGACCAAAAAGGTAACCAGTTCTACTACTGCCTCTTACCGGCCACTTTTTGGTAGAACTGGTTACCATTTTGGTCATAACTTACTTAGTTTTCAAGATATCGACTTGGTTTCTTTTGCGTTGGATAGATAAATTAATTGGCTTTCATTCGAAATATTTGTTTTTGGCGAAAATAAGAAAAATAAAATTTTGTAATTTTTTCAAAAAAACAAAGGGGTTAGTTCATCATAATTTTTGAGGAAAAAAACTTTTTTCGCACTACCCGCGAAAGAAAAAATTCGAATTAAAGCCAATAAGTTTGTCTATCCTACACAAAAGAAATCAAGTCGATATCATGAAAACTAAGCAAGTGGCCTCTTACCGGCCACTTTTTGGTAGAACTGGTTACCATTTTGGTCATAACTTGCTTAGTTTTCAAGATATCTACTTGGTTTCTTTTGCGTTGGATAGATAAACGTATTGGCTTTCATTCGAAATTTTTGTTTTGGCGAAAATAAGAAAAAAAAAATTTTAATTTTTTCAAAAAAACAAAGGGGTTAGTTCATCATAATTTTTGAGGAAAAAAACTTTTTTCGCACTACCCGCGAAAGAAAAAATTCGAGTTAAAGCCAATAAGTTTGTCTATCCAACGCAAAAGAAATCAAGTCGATATCTTGAAAACTAAGCAAGTTATGACCAAAAAGGTAACCAGTTCTACTACTGCCTCTTACCGGCCACTTTTTGGTAGAACTGGTTACCATTTTCGTCATAACTTGCTTAGTTTTCAAGATATCGACTTGGTTTCTTTTGCGTTGGATAGATAAATTAATTGGCTTTCATTCGAAATTTTTGTTTTGGCGAAAATAAGAAAAAAAATTTTTGTAATTTTTTCAAAAAAACAAAGGGGTTAGTTCATCATAATTTTTGAGGAAAAAAACTTTTTTCGCACTACCCGCGAAAGAAAAAATTCGAATTAAAGCCAATAAGTTTGTCTATCCAACGCAAAAGAAATCAAGTCGATATCTTGAAAACTAAGCAAGTTATGACCAAAAATGTAACCAGTTCTACTACTGCCTCTTACCGGCCACTTTTTGGTAGAACTGGTTACCATTTTGGTCATAACTTGCTTAGTTTTCAAGATATCGACTTGGTTTCTTTTGCGTTGGATAGATAAATGTATTGGCTTTCATTCGAAATTTTTGTTTTGGCGAAAATAAGAAAAAATAAATTTTTGTAATTTTTTCAAAAAAACAAAGGGGTTAGTTCATCATAATTTTTGAGGAAAAAAACTTTTTTCGCACTACCCGCGAAAGAAAAAATTCGAGTTAAAGCCAATAAGTTTGTCTATCCAACGCAAAAGAAATCAAGTCGATATCTTGAAAACTAAGCAAGTTATGACCAAAAAGGTAACCAGTTCTACTACTGCCTCTTACCGGCCACTTTTTGGTAGAACTGGTTACCATTTTCGTCATAACTTGCTTAGTTTTCAAGATATCGACTTGGTTTCTTTTGCGTTGGATAGATAAATTAATTGGCTTTCATTCGAAATTTTTGTTTTGGCGAAAATAAGAAAAAAAATTTTGGTAATTTTTTCAAAAAAACAAAGGGGTTAGTTCATCATAATTTTTGAGGAAAAAAACTTTTTTCGCACTAAGCGCGAAAGAAAAAATTCGAATTAAAGCCAATAAGTTTGTCTATCCAACACAAAAGAAATCAAGTCGATATCTTGAAAACTAAGCAAGTTATGACCAAAAAGGTAACTAGTTCTACTACTGCCTCTTACCGGCCACTTTTTGGTAGAACTGGTTACCATTTTGGTCATAACTTGCTTAGTTTTCAAGATATCGACTTGGTTTCTTTTGCGTTGGATAGATAAATTAATTGGTTTTCATTCGAAATATTTGTTTTTGGCGAAAATAAGAAAAATAAAATTTTGTAATTTTTTCAAAAAAACAAAGGGGTTAGTTCATCATAATTTTTGAGGAAAAAAACTTTTTTCGCACTACCCGCGAAAGAAAAAATTCGAATTAAAGCCAATAAGTTTGTCTATCCAACGCAGAAGAAATCAAGTCGATATCTTGAAAACTAAGCAAGTTATGACCAAAAAGGTAACCAGTTCTACTGCTGCCTCTTACCGGCCACTTTTTGGTAGAACTGGTTACCATTTTGGTCATAACTTGCTTAGTTTTCAAGATATCGACTTGGTTTCTTTTGCGTTGGATAGATAAATTAATTGGCTTTCATTCGAAATTTTTGTTTTGGCGAAAATAAGAAAAAAAATTTTGGTAATTTTTTCAAAAAAACAAAGGGGTTAGTTCATCATAATTTTTGAGGAAAAAAACTTTTTTCGCACTACCCGCGAAAGAAAAAATTCGAGTTAAAGCCAATAAGTTTGTCTATCCAACGCAAAAGAAATCAAGTCGATATCTTGAAAACTAAGCAAGTTATGACCAAAAAGGTAACCAGTTCTACTACTGCCTCTTACCGGCCACTTTTTGGTAGAACTGGTTACCATTTTGGTCATAACTTGCTTAGTTTTCAAGATATCGACTTGGTTTCTTTTGCGTTGGATAGATAAATGTATTGGCTTTCATTCGAAATTTTTGTTTTGGCGAAAATAAGAAAAAATAAATTTTTGTAATTTTTTCAAAAAAACAAAGGGGTTAGTTCATCATAATTTTTGAGGAAAAAAACTTTTCTCGCACTACCCTCGAAAGAAAAAATTCGAATTGAAGCCAATAAGTTTGTCTATCCAACGCAAAAGAAATCAAGTCGATATCTTGAAAACTAAGCAAGTTATGACCAAAAATGTAACCAGTTCTACTACTGCCTCTTACCGGCCACTTTTTGGTAGAACTGGTTACCATTTTGGTCATAACTTGCTTAGTTTTCAAGATATCGACTTGGTTTCTTTTGCGTTGGATAGATAAATGTATTCGAAATTTTTGCTTTGGCGAAAATAAAAAAAAAATTTTGGTAATTTTTTCAAAAAAACAAAGGGGTTAGTTCATCATAATTTTTGAGGAAAAAAACTTTTTTCGCACTACCCGCGAAAGAAAAAATTCGAATTAGAGCCAATAAGTTTGTCTATCCAACGCAAAAGAAATCAAGTCGATATCTTGAAAACTAAGCAAGTTATGACCAAAAAGGTAACCAGTTCTACTACTGCCGCTTACAGGCCACTTTTTGGTAGAACTGGTTACCATTTTGGTCATAACTTGCTTAGTTTTCAAGATATCGACTTGGTTTCTTTTGCGTTGGATAGATAAATTAATTGGCTTTCATTCGAAATATTTGTTTTTGGCGAAAATAAGAAAAAAAAATTTTTTGTAATTTTTTCAAAAAAACAAAGGGGTTAGTTCATCATAATTTTTGAGGAAAAAAACTTTTTTCGCACTAAGCGCGAAAGAAAAAATTCGAATTAAAGCCAATAAGTTTGTCTATCCAACACAAAAGAAATCAAGTCGATATCTTGAAAACTAAGCAAGTTATGACCAAAAAGGTAACTAGTTCTACTACTGCCTCTTACCGGCCACTTTTTGGTAGAACTGGTTACCATTTTGGTCATAACTTGCTTAGTTTTCAAGATATCGACTTGGTTTCTTTTGCGTTGGATAGATAAATGTATTGGCTTTCATTCGAAATTTTTGTTTTGGCGAAAATAAGAAAAAAAATTTTTGTAATTTTTTCAAAAAAACAAAGGGGTTAGTTCATCATAATTTTTGAGGAAAAAAACTTTTTTCGCACTACCCGCGAAAGAAAAAATTCGAATTAAAGCCAATAAGTTTGTCTATCCAACGCAAAAGAAATCAAGTCGATATCTTGAAAACTAAGCAAGTTATGACCAAAAAGGTAACCAGTTCTACTACTGCCTCTTACCGGCCACTTTTTGGTAGAACTGGTTACCATTTTGGTCATAACTTGCTTAGTTTTCAAGATATCGACTTGGTTTCTTTTGCGTTGGATAGATAAATTAATTGGCTTTCATTCGAAATATTTGTTTTTGGCGAAAATAAGAAAAATAAAATTTTGTAATTTTTTCAAAAAAACAAAGGGGTTAGTTCATCATAATTTTTGAGGAAAAAAACTTTTTTCGCACTACCCGCGAAAGAAAAAATTCGAATTAAAGCCAATAAGTTTGTCTATCCTACACAAAAGAAATCAAGTCGATATCATGAAAACTAAGCAAGTGGCCTCTTACCGGCCACTTTTTGGTAGAACTGGTTACCATTTTGGTCATAACTTGCTTAGTTTTCAAGATATCGACTTGGTTTCTTTTGCGTTGGATAGATAAATTAATTGGCTTTCATTCGAAATTTTTGTTTTTGGCGAAAATAAGAAAAAAAATTTTGTAATTTTTTCAAAAAAAACTTTTTTCGCACTACCCGCGAAAGAAAAAATTCGAATTAAAGCCAATAAGTTTGTCTATCCAACGCAAAAGAAATCAAGTCGATATCTTGAAAACTAAGCAAGTTATGACAAAAAATGTAACCAGTTCTACTACTGCCTCTTACCGGCCACTTTTTGGTAGAACTGGTTACCATTTTGGTCATAACTTGCTTAGTTTTCAAGATATCGACTTGGTTTCTTTTGCGTTGGATAGATAAACGTATTGGCTTTCATTCCAAGTTTCTGTTTTGGCGAAAATAAGAAAAAAAAATTCTTTTATTTTTTTCAAAAAAACAAAGGGGTTAGTTCATCATAATTTTTGAGGAAAAAAACTTTTTTCGCACTACCCGCGAAAGAAAAAATTCGAATTGAAGCCAATAAGTTTGTCTATTCGACGCAAAAGAAATCAAGTCGATATCTTGAAAACTAAGCAAATTATGACCAAAAAGGTAACCAGTTCTACTACTGCCTCTTACCGGCCACTTTTTGGTAGAACTGGTTACCATTTTGGTCATAACTTGCTTAGTTTTCAAGATATCGACTTGGTTTCTTTTGCGTTGGATAGATAAATGTATTGGCTTTCATTCGAAATTTTTGTTTTGGCGAAAATAAGAAAAAAAATTTTTTAAATTTTTTCAAAAAAACAAAGGGGTTAGTTCATCATAATTTTTGAGGAAAAAAACTTTTTTCGCACTACCCGCGAAAGAAAAAATTCGAATTGAAGCCAATAAGTTTGTCTATCCAACGCAAAAGAAATCAAGTCGATATCTTGAAAACTAAGCAAGTTATGACCAAAAAAGTAACCAGTTCTACTACTGCCTCTTACCTGCCACTTTTTGGTAGAACTGGTTACCATTTTGGTCATAACTTGCTTAGTTTTCAAGATATCGACTTGGTTTCTTTTGCGTTGGATAGATAAATTAATTGGCTTTCATTCGAAATTTTTGTTTTGGCGAAAATAAGAAAAAAAATTTTTGTAATTTTTTCAAAAAAACAAAGGGGTTAGTTCATCATAATTTTTGAGGAAAAAAACTTTTTTCGCACTACCCGCGAAAGAAAAAATTCGAATTAAAGCCAATAAGTTTGTCTATCCAACGCAAAAGAAATCAAGTCGATATCTTGAAAACTAAGCAAGTTATGACCAAAAAGGTAACCAGTTCTACTACTGCCTCTTACCGGCCACTTTTTGGTAGAACTGGTTACCATTTGGTCATAACTTGCTTAGTTTTCAAGATACCGACTTGGTTTCTTTTGCGTTGGATAGATAAATGTATTGGCTTTCATTCGAAATTTTTGTTTTGGCGAAAATAAGAAAAAATAAATTTTTGTAATTTTTTCAAAAAAACAAAGGGGTTAGTTCATCATAATTTTTGAGGAAAAAAACTTTTCTCGCACTACCCGCGAAAGAAAAAATTCGAATTGAAGCCAATAAGTTTGTCTATCCAACGCAAAAGAAATTAAGTCGATATCTTGAAAACTAAGCAAGTTATGACCAAAAATGTAACCAGTTCTACTACTGCCTCTTACCGGCCACTTTTTGGTAGAACTGGTTACCATTTTGGTCATAACTTGCTTAGTTTTCAAGATATCGACTTGGTTTCTTTTGCGTTGGATAGATAAATGTATTCGAAATTTTTGCTTTGGCGAAAATAAAAAAAAAATTTTGGTAATTTTTTCAAAAAAACAAAGGGGTTAGTTCATCATAATTTTTGAGGAAAAAAACTTTTTTCGCACTACCCGCGAAAGAAAAAATTCGAATTAGAGCCAATAAGTTTGTCTATCCAACGCAAAAGAAATCAAGTCGATATCTTGAAAACTAAGCAAGTTATGACCAAAAAGGTAACCAGTTCTACTACTGCCTCTTACCGGCCACTTTTTGGTAGAACTGGTTACCATTTTGGTCATAACTTGCTTAGTTTTCCACATATCGACTTGGTTTCTTTTGCGTTGGATAGATAAACGTATTGGCTTTCATTCGAAGTTTTTGCTTTGGCGAAAATAAGAAAAAAAAAATTTGTAATTTTTTCAAAAAAACAAAGGGGTTAGTTAGTTCATCATAATTTTTGAGAAAAAAAACTTTTTTCGCACTACCCGCGAAAGAAAAAATTCGAATTGAAGCCAATAAGTTTGTCTATCCAACACAAAAGAAATCAAGTCGATATCTTGAAAACTAAGCAAGTTATGACCAAAAAGGTAACTAGTTCTACTACTGCCTCTTACCGGCCACTTTTTGGTAGAACTGGTTACCATTTTGGTCATAACTTGCTTAGTTTTCAAGATATCGACTTGGTTTCTTTTGCGTTGGATAGATAAATTAATTGGCTTTCATTCGAAATATTTGTTTTTGGCGAAAATAAGAAAAAAAAATTTTTGTAATTTTTTCAAAAAAACAAAGGGGTTAGTTCATCATAATTTTTGAGGAAAAAAACTTTTTTCGCACTAAGCGCGAAAGAAAAAATTCGAATTAAAGCCAATAAGTTTGTCTATCCAACACAAAAGAAATCAAGTCGATATCTTGAAAACTAAGCAAGTTATGACCAAAAAGGTAACTAGTTCTACTACTGCCTCTTACCGGCCACTTTTTGGTAGAACTGGTTACCATTTTGGTCATAACTTGCTTAGTTTTCAAGATATCGACTTGGTTTCTTTTGCGTTGGATAGATAAATGTATTGGCTTTCATTCGAAATTTTTGTTTTGGCGAAAATAAGAAAAAAAAATTTTTGTAATTTTTTCAAAAAAACAAAGGGGTTAGTTCATCATAATTTTTGAGGAAAAAAACTTTTTTCGCACTACCCGCGAAAGAAAAAATTCGAATTGAAGCCAATAAGTTTGTTTATCCAACACAAAAGAAATCAAGTCGATATCATGAAAACTAAGCAAGTTATGACCAAAAAGGTAACCAGTTCTACTACTGCCTCTTACCGGCCACTTTTTGGTAGAACTGGTTACCATTTTGGTCATAACTTGCTTAGTTTTCAAGATATCGACTTGGTTTCTTTTGCGTTGGATAGATAAATTAATTGGCTTTCATTCGAAATATTTGTTTTTGGCGAAAATAAGAAAAATAAAATTTTGTAATTTTTTCAAAAAAACAAAGGGGTTAGTTCATCATAATTTTTGAGGAAAAAAACTTTTTTCGCACTACCCGCGAAAGAAAAAATTCGAATTAAAGCCAATAAGTTTGTCTATCCTACACAAAAGAAATCAAGTCGATATCATGAAAACTAAGCAAGTGGCCTCTTACCGGCCACTTTTTGGTAGAACTGGTTACCATTTTGGTCATAACTTGCTTAGTTTTCAAGATATCGACTTGGTTTCTTTTGCGTTGGATAGATAAATTAATTGGCTTTCATTCGAAATATTTGTTTTTGGCGAAAATAAGAAAAATAAAATTTTGTAATTTTTTCAAAAAAACAAAGGGGTTAGTTCATCATAATTTTTGAGGAAAAAAACTTTTTTCGCACTACCCGCGAAAGAAAAAATTCGAATTAAAGCCAATAAGTTTGTCTATCCAACGCAGAAGAAATCAAGTCGATATCTTGAAAACTAAGCAAGTTATGACCAAAAAGGTAACCAGTTCTACTGCTGCCTCTTACCGGCCACTTTTTGGTAGAACTGGTTACCATTTTGGTCATAACTTGCTTAGTTTTCAAGATATCGACTTGGTTTCTTTTGCGTTGGATAGATAAATTAATTGGCTTTCATTCGAAATTTTTGTTTTGGCGAAAATAAGAAAAAAAATTTTTGTAATTTTTTCAAAAAAACAAAGGGGTTAGTTCATCATAATTTTTGAGGAAAAAAACTTTTTTCGCACTACCCGCGAAAGAAAAAAATCGAATTAAAGCCAATAAATTTATCTATCCAACGCAAAAGAAATCAAGTCGATATCTTGAAAACTAAGCAAGTTATGACCAAAAAGGTAACCAGTTCTACTACTGCCGCTTACAGGCCACTTTTTGGTAGAACTGGTTACCATTTTGGTCATAACTTGCTTAGTTTTCAAGATATCGACAGGCCGCTTTTTGGTAGAACTGGTTACCATTTTGGTCATAACTTGCTTAGTTTTCAAGATATCGACTTGGTTTCTTTTGCGTTGGATAGATAAACGTATTGGCTTTCATTCCAAGTTTCTGTTTTGGCGAAAATAAGAAAAAAAATTTTTGTAATTTTTTCAAAAAAAACAAAGGGGTTAGTTCATCATAATGTTTGAGAAAAAAAACTTTTTTCGCACTACCCGCGAAAGAAAAAATTCAAGTTAAAGCCAATAAGTTTGTCTATCCAACGCAAAAGAAATCAAGTCGATATCTTGAAAACTAAGCAAGTTATGACCAAAAAGGTAACCAGTTCTACTACTGCCTCTTACCGGGCACTTTTTGGTAGAACTGGTTACCATTTTGGTCATAACTTGCTTAGTTTTCAAGATATCGACTTGGTTTCTTTTGCGTTGGATAGATAAACGTATTGGCTTTCATTCCAAGTTTCTGTTTTGGCGAAAATAAGAAAAAAAATTTTTGTAATTTTTTCAAAAAAACAAAGGGGTTAGTTCATCATAATTTTTGAGGAAAAAAACTTTTTTCGCACTACCCGCGAAAGAAACAATTCGAATTAAAGCCAATAAGTTTGTCTATCCAACGCAAAAGAAATCAAGTCGATATCTTGAAAACTAAGCAAGTTATGACCAAAAAGGTAACCAGTTCTACTACTGCCGCTTACAGGCCACTTTTTGGTAGAACTGGTTACCATTTTGGTCATAACTTGCTTAGTTTTCAAGATATCTACTTGGTTTCTTTTGCGTTGGATAGATAAACGTATTGGCTTTCATTCGAAATTTTTGTTTTGGCGAAAATAAGAAAAAAAAATTTTTAATTTTTTCAAAAAAACAAAGGGGTTAGTTCATCATAATTTTTGAGGAAAAAAACTTTTTTCGCACTACCCGCGAAAGAAAAAATTCGAGTTAAAGCCAATAAGTTTGTCTATCCAACGCAAAAGAAATCAAGTCGATATCTTGAAAACTAAGCAAGTTATGACCAAAAAGGTAACCAGTTCTACTACTGCCTCTTACCGGCCACTTTTTGGTAGAACTGGTTACCATTTTGGTCATAACTTGCTTAGTTTTCAAGATATCGACTTGGTTTCTTTTGCGTTGGATAGATAAATTAATTGGCTTTCATTCGAAATTTTTGTTTTGGCGAAAATAAGAAAAAAATTTTTGTAATTTTTTCAAAAAAACAAAGGGGTTAGTTCATCATAATTTTTGAGGAAAAAAACTTTTTTCGCACTACCCGCGAAAGAAAAAATTCGAATTAAAGCCAATAAGTTTGTCTATCCAACGCAAAAGAAATCAAGTCGATATCTTGAAAACTAAGCAAGTTATGACCAAAAAGGTAACCAGTTCTACTACTGCCTCTTACCGGCCACTTTTTGGTAGAACTGGTTACCATTTGGTCATAACTTGCTTAGTTTTCAAGATACCGACTTGGTTTCTTTTGCGTTGGATAGATAAACGTATTGGCTTTCATTCGAAATTTTTGTTTTGGCGAAAATAAGAAAAAAAAAATTTTGTAATTTTTTCATCATAATTTTTGAGGAAAAAAACTTTTTTCGCACTACCCGCGAAAGAAAAAATTCGAATTGAAGCCAATAAGTTTGTCTATCCAACGAAGAAGAAATCAAGTCGATATCTTGAAAACTAAGCAAGTTATGACCAAAAAGGTAACCAGTTCTACTGCTGCCTCTTACCGGCCACTTTTTGGTAGAACTGGTTACCATTTTGGTCATAACTTGCTTAGTTTTCAAGATATCGACTTGGTTTCTTTTGCGTTGGATAGATAAATTAATTGGCTTTCATTCGAAATATTTGTTTTTGGCGAAAATAAGAAAAAAAAAATTTTGTAATTTTTTCAAAAAAACAAAGGGGTTAGTTCATCATAATTTTTGAGGAAAAAAACTTTTTTCGCACTACCCGCGAAAGAAAAAATTCGAGTTAAAGCCAATAAGTTTGTCCATCCAACGCAGAAGAAATCAAGTCGATATCTTGAAAACTAAGCAAGTTATGACCAAAAAGGTAACCAGTTCTACTACTGCCGCTTACAGGCCACTTTTTGGTAGAACTGGTTACCATTTTGGTCATAACTTGCTTAGTTTTCAAGATATCGACTTGGTTTCTTTTGCGTTGGATAGATAAACGTATTGGCTTTCATTCGAAATTTTTGTTTTGGCGAAAATAAGAAAAAAAATTTTTGTAATTTTTTCAAAAAAAAAGGGGTTAGTTCATCATAATTTTTGAGGAAAAAAACTTTTTTCGCACTACCCGCGAAAGAAAAAAATCGAATTAAAGCCAATAAGTTTGTCTATCCAACGCAAAAGAAATCAAGTCGATATCTTGAAAACTAAGCAAGTTATGACCAAAAAGGTAACCAGTTCTACTACTGCCTCTTACCGGCCACTTTTTGGTAGAACTGGTTACCATTTTGGTCATAACTTGCTTAGTTTTCAAGATATCGACTTGGTTTCTTTTGCGTTGGATAGATAAACGTATTGGCTTTCATTCCAAGTTTCTGTTTTGGCGAAAATAAGAAAAAAAATTTTTGTAATTTTTTCAAAAAAACAAAGGGGTTAGTTCATCATAATTTTTGAGGAAAAAAACTTTTTTCGCACTACCCGCGAAAGAAAAAATTCGAGTTAAAGCCAATAAGTTTGTCTATCCAACGCAAAAGAAATCAAGTCGATATCTTCAAAACTAAGCAAGTTATGACCAAAAAGATAACCAGTTCTACTACTGCCGCTTACAGGCCACTTTTTGGTAGAACTGGTTACCATTTTGGTCATAACTTGCTTAGTTTTCAAGATATCGACTTGGTTTCTTTTGCGTTGGATAGATAAATTAATTGGCTTTCATTCGAAATTTTTTTTTGGCGAAAATAAGAAAAAAAATTTTTTGTAATTTTTTCAAAAAAACAAAGGGGTTAGTTCATCATTAATTTTTGAGGAAAAAAACTTTTTTCGCACTACCCGCGAAAGAAAAAATTCGAATTAAAGCCAATAAGTTTGTCTATCCAACGCAAAAGAAATCAAGTCGATATCTTGAAAACTAAGCAAGTTATGACCAAAAAGGTAACCAGTTCTACTACTGCCTCTTACCGGCCACTTTTTGGTAGAACTGGTTACCATTTTGGTCATAACTTGCTTAGTTTTCAAGATATCGACTTGGTTTCTTTTGCGTTGGATAGATAAATGTATTGGCTTTCATTCGAAATATTTGTTTTTGGCGAAAATAAGAAAAAAAAATTTTGTAATTTTTTCAAAAAAACAAAGGGGTTAGTTCATCATAATTTTTGAGGAAAAAAACTTTTTTCGCACTACCCGCGAAAGAAAAAATTCGAATTAAAGCCAATAAGTTTGTCTATCCAACGCAAAAGAAATCAAATCGATATCTTGAAAACTAAGCAAGTTATGACCAAAAAGGTAACTAGTTCTACTACTGCCTCTGACCGGCCACTTTTTGGTAGAACTGGTTACCATTTTGGTCATAACTTGCTTAGTTTTCAAGATATCGACTTGGTTTCTTTTGCGTTGGATAGATAAATGTATTGGCTTTCATTCGAAATTTTTTTTTTGGCGAAAATAAGAAAAAAAATTTTTGTAATTTTTTCAAAAAAACAAAGGGGTTAGTTCATCATAATTTTTGAGGAAAAAAACTTTTTTCGCACCACCCGCGAAAGAAAAAATTCGAATTGAAGCCAATAAGTTTGTCTATCCAACGCAAAAGAAATCAAGTCGATATCTTGAAAACTAAGCAAGTTATGACCAAAAAGGTAACTAGTTCTACTACTGCCTCTTACCGGCCACTTTTTGGTAGAACTGGTTACCATTTTGGTCATAACTTGCTTAGTTTTCAAGATATCGACTTGGTTTCTTTTGCGTTGGATAGATAAATTAATTGGCTTTCATTCGAAATATTTGTTTTTGGCGAAAATAAGAAAAAAAAAATTTTGTAATTTTTTCAAAAAAACAAAGGGGTTAGTAGTTCATCATAATTTTTGAGGAAAAAAACTTTTTTCGCACTACCCGCGAAAGAAAAAATTTGAATTAAACCCAATAAGTTTGTCTATCCAACGCAAAAGACATCAAGTCGATATCTTGAAAACTAAGCAAGTTATGACCAAAAAGGTAACCAGTTCTACTACTGCCTCTTACCGGCCACTTTTTGGTAGAACTGGTTACCATTTTGGTCATAACTTGCTTAGTTTTCAAGATATCGACTTGGTTTCTTTTGCGTTGGATAGATAAACGTATTGGCTTTCATTCGAAATTTTTGTTTTGGCGAAAATAAGAAAAAAAAAATGTTGTAATTTTTTCAAAAAAACAAAGGGGTTAGTTCATCATAATTTTTGAGGAAAAAAACTTTTTTCGCACTACCCGCGAAAGAAAAAATTCGAATTAAAGCCAATAAGTTTGTGTATCCAGCGCAAAAGAAATCAAGTCTATATCTTGAAAACTAAGCAAGTTATGACCAAAAAGGTAACCAGTTCTACTACTGCCTCTTACCGGGCACTTTTTGGTAGAACTGGTTACCATTTTGGTCATAACTTGCTTAGTTTTCAAGATATCGACTTGGTTTCTTTTGCGTTGGATAGCTAAATTAATTGGCTTTCATTCGAAATTTTTGTTTTGGCGAAAATAAGAAAAAAAATTTTTGTAATTTTTTCAAAAAAAACAAAGGGGTTAGTTCATCATAATTTTTGAGGAAAAAAACTTTTTTCGCACTACCCGCGAAAGAAAAAATTCGAATTGAAGCCAATAAGTTTGTCTATCCAACACAAAAGAAATCAAGTCGATATCTTGAAAACTAAGCAAGTTATGACCAAAAAGGTAACCAGTTCTACTACTGCCTCTTACCGGCCACTTTTTGGTAGAACTGGTTACCATTTTGGTCATAACTTGCTTAGTTTTCAAGATATCGACTTCATTTCTTTTGCGTTGGATAGACAAACTTATTGGCTTTAATTCGAATTTTTTCTTTCGCGGGTAGTGCGAAAAAAGTTTTTTTCCTCAAAAATTATGATGAACTAACTAACCCCTTTGTTTTTTTTGAAAAAATTACAAAATTTTTTTTATTATTTTCGCCAAAACAAAAATTTTGAATGAAAGCCGATTAATTTATCTATCCAACGCAAAAGAAACCAAGTCGACGTCTTGAAAACTAAGCAAGTTATGACCAAAATGGTAACCAGTTCTACCAAAAAGTGGCCGGTAAGAGGCAGTAGTAGAACTGGTTACCTTTTTGGTCATAACTTGCTTAGTTTTCAAGATATCGACTTGATTTCTTTTGCGTTGGATAGACAAACTTATTGGCTTTAATTCGAATTTTTTCTTTCGCGGGTAGTGCGAAAAGAGTTTTTTTCCTCAAAAATTATGATGAACTAACCCCTTTGTTTTTTTGAAAAAAATAAAAGAATTTTTTTTTCTTATTTTCGCCAAAACAGAAACTTGGAATGAAAGCCAATACGTTTATCTATCCAACGCAAAAGAAACCAAGTCGATATCTTGAAAACTAAGCAAGTTATGACCAAAATGGTAACCAGTTCTACCAAAAAGTGGCCGGTAAGAGGCAGTAGTGGAAATGGTTACCTTTTTGGTCATAACTTGCTTAGTTTTCAAGATATCGACTTGGTTTCTTTTGCGTTGGATAGATAAACGTATTGGCTTTCATTCCAAGCTACTGTTTTGGCGAAAATAAGAAAAAAAAATTTTGTAATTTTTTCAAAAAAACAAAGGGGTTAGTTCATCATAATTTTTGAGGAAAAAAACTTTTTTCGCACTACCCGCGAAAGAAAAAATTCGAATTGAAGCCAATAAGTTTGTCTATCCAACGCAAAAGATATCAAGTCGATATCTTGAAAACTAAGCAAGTTATGACTAAAAAGGTAACCAGTTCTACTACTGCCTCTTACCGGCCACTTTTTGGTAGAACTGGTTACCATTTTGGTCAAAACTTGCTTAGTTTTCAAGATATCGACTTGGTTTCTTTTGCGTTGGATAGATAAATGTATTGGCTTTCATTCGAAATTTTTGTTTTGGCGAAAATAAGAAAAAAAAAATTTGTAATTTTTTCAAAAAAACAAAGGGGTTAGTTCATCATAATTTTTGAGGAAAAAAACTTTTTTCGCACTACACGCGAAAGACAAAATTCGAATTAGAGCCAATAAGTTTGTCTATCCAACGCAAAAGAAATCAAGTCAATATCTTGAAAACTAAGCAAGTTATGACCAAAAAGGTAACCAGTTCTACTACTGCCTCTTACCGGCCACTTTTTGGTAGAACTGGTTACCATTTTGGTCATAACTTGCTTAGTTTTCAAGATATCGACTTGGTTTCTTTTGCGTTGGATAGATAAACGTATTGGCTTTCATTCGAAGTTTTTGCTTTGGCGAAAATAAGAAAAAATAAATTTTTGTAATTTTTTCAAAAAAACAAAGGGGTTAGTTCATCATAATTTTTGAGGAAAAAGACTTTTTTCGCACTACCCGCGAAAGAAAAAATTCGAATTAAAGCCAATAAGTTTGTCTATCCAAGGCAAAAGAAATCAAGTCAATGTCTTGAAAACTAAGCAAGTTATGACCAAAAAGGTAACCAGTTCTACTACTGCCTCTTACCGGCCACTTTTTGGTAGAACTGGTTACCATTTTGGTCATAACTTGCTTAGTTTTCAAGATATCGACTTGGTTTCTTTTGCGTTGGATAGATAAACGTATTGGCTTTCATTCGAAATTTTTGCTTTGGCGAAAATAAGAAAAAATAAATTTTTGTAATTTTTTCAAAAAAACAAAGGGGTTAGTTCATCATAATTTTTGAGGAAAAAAACTTTTTTCGCACTACCCGCGAAAGAAAAAATTCGAATTAAAGCCAATAAGTTTGTCTATCCAACGCAAAAGAAATCAAGTCAATATCTTGAAAACTAAGCAAGTTATGACCAAAAAGGTAACCAGTTCTACTACTGCCTCTTACCGGCCACTTTTTGGTAGAACTGGTTACCATTTTGGTCATAACTTGCTTAGTTTTCAAGATATCGACTTGGTTTCTTTTGCGTTGGATAGATAAACGTATTGGCTTTCATTCGAAATTTTTGTTTTGGCGAAAATAAGAAAAAAAAATTTGTAATTTTTTCAAAAAAACAAAGGGGTTAGTTCATCATAATTTTTGAGGAAAAAAACTTTTTTCGCACTACCCGCGAAAGAAAAAATTCGAGTTAAAGCCAATAAGTTTGTCTATCCAACGCAGAAGAAATCAAGTCGATATCTTGAAAACTAAGCAAGTTATGACCAAAAAGGTAACCAGTTCTACTACTGCCTCTTACCGGCCACTTTTTGGTAGAACTGGTTACCATTTTGGTCATAACTTGCTTAGTTTGCAAGATATCGACTTGGTTTCTTTTGCGTTGGATAGATAAATGTATTGGCTTTCATTCGAAATTTTTGTTTTGGCGAAAATAAGAAAAAATAAATTTTTGTAATTTTTTCAAAAAAACAGAGGTGTTAGTTCATCATAATTTTTGAGGAAAAAAACTTTTTTCGCACCACCCGCGAAAGAAAAAATTCGAATTGAAGCCAATAAGTTTCTCTATCCAACGCAAAAGAAATCAAGTCGATATCTTGAAAACTAAGCAAGTTATGACCAAAAAGGTAACCAGTTCTACTACTGCCTCTTACCGGCCACTTTTTGGTAGAACTGGTTACCGTTTTGGTCATAACTTGCTTAGTTTTCAAGATATCGACTTGGTTTCTTTTGCGTTGGATAGATAAATGTATTGGCTTTCATTCGAAATTTTTGTTTTGGCGAAAATAAGAAAAAAAAATTTTTGTAATTTTTTCAAAAAAAAACAAAGGGGTTAGTTCATCATAATTTTTGAGGAAAAAAACTTTTTTCGCACTACCCGCGAAAGAAAAAATTCGAATTGAAGCCAATAAGTTTGTCTATCCAACACAAAAGAAATCAAGTCTATATCATGAAAACTAAGCAAGTTATGACCAAAAAGGTAACCAGTTCTACTACTGCCTCTTACCGGCCACTTTTTGGTAGAACTGGTTACCATTTTGGTCATAACTTGCTTAGTTTTCAAGATATCGACTTGGTTTCTTTTGCGTTGGATAGATAAATTAATTGGCTTTCATTCGAAATATTTGTTTTTGGCGAAAATAAGAAAAATAAAATTTTGTAATTTTTTCAAAAAAACAAAGGGGTTAGTTCATCATAATTTTTGAGGAAAAAAACTTTTTTCGCACTACCCGCGAAAGAAAAAATTCGAATTAAAGCCAATAAGTTTGTCTATCCAACGCAAAAGAAATCAAATCGATATCTTGAAAACTAAGCAAGTTATGACCAAAAAGGTAACCAGTTCTACTACTGCCTCTTACCGGCCACTTTTTGGTAGAACTGGTTACCATTTTGGTCAAAACTTGCTTAGTTTTCAAGATATCGACTTGGTTTCTTTTGCGTTGGATAGATAAATGTATTGGCTTTCATTCGAAATTTTTGTTTTGGCGAAAATAAGAAAAAAAAAAATTTGTAATTTTTTCAAAAAAACAAAGGGGTTAGTTCATCATAATTTTTGAGGAAAAAAACTTTTTTCGCACTACACGCGAAAGACAAAATTCGAATTAGAGCCAATAAGTTTGTCTATCCAACGCAAAAGAAATCAAGTCAATATCTTGAAAACTAAGCAAGTTATGACCAAAAAGGTAACCAGTTCTACTACTGCCTCTTACAGGCCACTTTTTGGTAGAACTGGTTACCATTTTGGTCATAACTTGCTTAGTTTTCAAGATATCGACTTGGTTTCTTTTGCGTTGGATAGATAAACGTATTGGCTTTCATTCGAAGTTTTTGCTTTGGCGAAAATAAGAAAAAATAAATTTTTGTAATTTTTTCAAAAAAACAAAGGGGTTAGTTCATCATAATTTTTGAGGAAAAAAACTTTTTTCGCACTACCCGCGAAAGAAATAATTCGAATTAAAGCCAATAAGTTTGTCTATCCAACGCAAAAGAAATCAAGTCAATATCTTGAAAACTAAGCAAGTTATGACCAAAAAGGTAACCAGTTCTACTACTGCCTCTTACCGGCCACTTTTTGGTAGAACTGGTTACCATTTTGGTCATAACTTGCTTAGTTTTCAAGATATCGACTTGGTTTCTTTTGCGTTGGATAGATAAACGTATTGGCTTTCATTCGAAGTTTTTGCTTTGGCGAAAATAAGAAAAAATAAATTTTTGTAATTTTTTCAAAAAAACAAAGGGGTTAGTTCATCATAATTTTTGAGGAAAAAAACTTTTTTCGCACTACCCGCGAAAGAAAAAATTCGAATTAAAGCCAATAAGTTTGTCTATCCAACGCAAAAGAAATCAAGTCAATATCTTGAAAACTAAGCAAGTTATGACCAAAAAGGTAACCAGTTCTACTACTGCCTCTTACCGGCCACTTTTTGGTAGAACTGGTTACCATTTTGGTCATAACTTGCTTAGTTTTCAAGATATCGACTTGGTTTCTTTTGCGTTGGATAGATAAACGTATTGGCTTTCATTCGAAGTTTTTGCTTTGGCGAAAATAAGAAAAAATAAATTTTTGTAATTTTTTCAAAAAAACAAAGGGGTTAGTTCATCATAATTTTTGAGGATAAAAACTTTTTTCGCACTACCCGCGAAAGAAAAAATTCGAATTAAAGCCAATAAGTTTGTCTATCCAACGCAAAAGAAATCAAGTCAATATCTTGAAAACTAAGCAAGTTATGACCAAAAAGGTAACCAGTTCTACTACTGCCTCTTACCGGCCACTTTTTGGTAGAACTGGTTACCATTTTGGTCATAACTTGCTTAGTTTTCAAGATATCGACTTGGTTTCTTTTGCGTTGGATAGATAAATGTATTGGCTTTCATTCGAAATTTTTGTTTTGGCGAAAATAAGAAAAAATAAATTTTTGTAATTTTTTCAAAAAAACAGAGGTGTTAGTTCATCATAATTTTTGAGGAAAAAAACTTTTTTCGCACCACCCGCGAAAGAAAAAATTCGAATTGAAGCCAATAAGTTTCTCTATCCAACGCAAAAGAAATCAAGTCGATATCTTGAAAACTAAGCAAGTTATGACCAAAAAGGTAACCAGTTCTACTACTGCCTCTTACCGGCCACTTTTTGGTAGAACTGGTTACCGTTTTGGTCATAACTTGCTTAGTTTTCAAGATATCGACTTGGTTTCTTTTGCGTTGGATAGATAAATGTATTGGCTTTCATTCGAAATTTTTGTTTTGGCGAAAATAAGAAAAAAAAATTTTTGTAATTTTTTCAAAAAAAAACAAAGGGGTTAGTTCATCATAATTTTTGAGGAAAAAAACTTTTTTCGCACTACCCGCGAAAGAAAAAATTCGAATTGAAGCCAATAAGTTTGTCTATCCAACACAAAAGAAATCAAGTCTATATCATGAAAACTAAGCAAGTTATGACCAAAAAGGTAACCAGTTCTACTACTGCCTCTTACCGGCCACTTTTTGGTAGAACTGGTTACCATTTTGGTCATAACTTGCTTAGTTTTCAAGATATCGACTTGGTTTCTTTTGCGTTGGATAGATAAATTAATTGGCTTTCATTCGAAATATTTGTTTTTGGCGAAAATAAGAAAAATAAAATTTTGTAATTTTTTCAAAAAAACAAAGGGGTTAGTTCATCATAATTTTTGAGGAAAAAAACTTTTTTCGCACTACCCGCGAAAGAAAAAATTCGAATTAAAGCCAATAAGTTTGTCTATCCAACGCAAAAGAAATCAAATCGATATCTTGAAAACTAAGCAAGTTATGACCAAAAAGGTAACTAGTTCTACTACTGCCTCTTACCGGCCACTTTTTGGTAGAACTGGTTACCATTTTGGTCATAACTTGCTTAGTTTTCAAGATATCGTATTTGTTTTTGGCGAAAATAAGAAAAATAAAATTTTGTAATTTTTTCAAAAAACAAAGGGGTTAGTTCATCATAATTTTTGAGGAAAAAAACTTTTTTCGCACTACCCGCGAAAGAAAAAATTCGAATTGAAGCCAATAAGTTTGTCTATCCAACGCAAAAGAAATCAAGTCGATATCTTGAAAACTAAGCAAGTTATGACCAAAAAGGTAACTAGTTCTACTACTGCCTCTTACCGGCCACTTTTTGGTAGAACTGGTTACCATTTTGGTCATAACTTGCTTAGTTTTCAAGATATCGTATTTGTTTTTGGCGAAAATAAGAAAAATAAAATTTTGTAATTTTTTCAAAAAACAAAGGGGTTAGTTCATCATAATTTTTGAGGAAAAAAACTTTTTTCGCACTACCCGCGAAAGAAAAAATTCGAATTGAAGCCAATAAGTTTGTCTATCCAACGCAAAAGAAATCAAGTCGATATCTTGAAAACTAAGCAAGTTATGACCAAAAAGGTAACTAGTTCTACTACTGCCTCTTACCGGCCACTTTTTGGTAGAACTGGTTACCATTTTGGTCATAACTTGCTTAGTTTTCAAGGTATCGACTTGGTTTCTTTTGCGTTGGATAGATAAATGTATTGGCTTTCATTCGAAATTTTTGTTTTGGCGAAAATAAGAAAAAAAAAAAATTTTGTAATTTTTTCAAAAAAACAAAGGGGTTAGTTCATCATAATTTTTGAGGAAAAAAACTTTTTTCGCACCACCCGCGAAAGAAAAAATTCGAATTGAAGCCAATAAGTTTCTCTATCCAACGCAAAAGAAATCAAGTCGATATCTTGAAAACTAAGCAAGTTATGACCAAAAAGGTAACCAGTTCTACTACTGCCTCTTACCGGCCACTTTTTGGTAGAACTGGTTACCGTTTTGGTCATAACTTGCTTAGTTTTCAAGATATCTACTTGGTTTCTTTTGCGTTGGATAGATAAACGTATTGGCTTTCATTCGAAATTTGTGCTTTGGCGAAAATAAGAAAAAAATTTTTTTTAATTTTTTCAAAAAAACAAAGGGGTTAGTTCATCATAATTTTTGAGGAAAAAAACTTTTTTCGCACTACCCGCGAAAGAAAAAATTCGAATTGAAGCCAATAAGTTTGTCTATCCAACGCAAAAGAAATCAAGTCGATATCTTGAAAACTAAGCAAGTTATGACCAAAAAGGTAACCAGTTCTACTACTGCCGCTTACAGGCCACTTTTTGGTAGAACTGGTTACCATTTTGGTCATAACTTGCTTAGTTTTCAAGATATCGACTTGGTTTCTTTTGCGTTGGATAGATAAATTAATTGGCTTTCATTCGAAATATTTGTTTTTGGCGAAAATAAGAAAAATAAAATTTTGTAATTTTTTCAAAAAAACAAAGGGGTTAGTTCATCATAATTTTTGAGGAAAAAAACTTTTTTCGCACTACCCGCGAAAGAAAAAATTCGAATTAAAGCCAATAAGTTTGTCTATCCAACGCAAAAGAAATCAAGTCGATATCTTGAAAACTAAGCAAGTTATGACCAAAAATGTAACCAGTTCTACTACTGCCTCTTACTGGCCACTTTTTGGTAGAACTGGTTACCATTTTGGTCATAACTTGCTTAGTTTTCAAGATATCTACTTGGTTTCTTTTGCGTTGGATAGATAAACGTATTGGCTTTCATCCGAAATTTGTGCTTTGGCGAAAATAAGAAAAAAATCTTTTTTAATTTTTTCAAAAAAACAAAGGGGTTAGTTCATCATAATTTTTGAGGAAAAAAACTTTTTTCGCACTACCCGCGAAAGAAAAAATTCGAATTGAAGCCAATAAGTTTGTCTATCCAACGCAAAAGAAATCAAGTCGATATCTTGAAAACTAAGCAAGTTATGACCAAAAAGGTAACCAGTTCTACTACTGCCTCTTACCGGCCACTTTTTGGTAGAACTGGTTACCGTTTTGGTCATAACTTGCTTAGTTTTCAACATATCGACTTGGTTTCTTTTGCGTTGGATAGATAAATGTATTGGCTTTCATTCGCAATTTTTGTTTTGGCGAAAATAAGAAAAAAAATTTTTGTAATTTTTTCAAAAAAACAAAGGGGTTAGTTCATCATAATTTTTGAGGAAAAAAACTTTTTTCGCACTACCCGCGAAAGAAAAAATTCGAATTGAAGCCAATAAGTTTGTCTATCCAACGCAAAAGAAATCAAGTCGATATCTTGAAAACTAAGCAAGTTATGACCAAAAAGGTAACCAGTTCTAATACTGCCGCTTACAGGCCACTTTTTGGTAGAACTGGTTACCATTTTGGTCATAACTTGCTTAGTTTTCAAGATATCGACTTGGTTTCTTTTGCGTTGGATAGATAAATTAATTGGCTTTCATTCGAAATTTTTGTTTTGGCGAAAATAAGAAAAAAAATTTTTGTAATTTTTTCAAAAAAAAACAAAGGGTTAGTTCATCATAATTTTTGAGGAAAAAAACTTTTTTCGCACTACCCGCGAAAGAAAAAATTCGAATTAAAGCCAATAAGTTTGTCTATCCAACGCAAAAGAAATCAAGTCGATATCTTGAAAACTAAGCAAGTTATGACCAAAAAGGTAACTAGTTCTACTACTGCCTCTTACCGGCCACTTTTTGGTAGAACTGGTTACCATTTTGGTCATAACTTGCTTAGTTTTCAAGATATCGACTTGGTTTCTTTTGCGTTGGATAGATAAATTAATTGGCTTTCATTCGAAATTTTTGTTTTGGCGAAAATAAGAAAAAAAATTTTTGTAATTTTTTCAAAAAAAAACAAAGGGTTAGTTCATCATAATTTTTGAGGAAAAAAACTTTTTTCGCACTACCCGCGAAAGAAAAAATTCGAATTAAAGCCAATAAGTTTGTCTATCCAACGCAAAAGAAATCAAGTCGATATCTTGAAAACTAAGCAAGTTATGACCAAAAATGTAACCAGTTCTACTACTGCCTCTTACTGGCCACTTTTTGGTAGAACTGGTTACCATTTTGGTCATAACTTGCTTAGTTTTCAAGATATCTACTTGGTTTCTTTTGCGTTGGATAGATAAACGTATTGGCTTTCATCCGAAATTTGTGCTTTGGCGAAAATAAGAAAAAAATCTTTTTTAATTTTTTCAAAAAAACAAAGGGGTTAGTTCATCATAATTTTTGAGGAAAAAAACTTTTTTCGCACTACCCGCGAAAGAAAAAATTCGAATTGAAGCCAATAAGTTTGTCTATCCAACGCAAAAGAAATCAAGTCGATATCTTGAAAACTAAGCAAGTTATGACCAAAAAGGTAACCAGTTCTACTACTGCCTCTTACCGGCCACTTTTTGGTAGAACTGGTTACCATTTTGGTCATAACTTGCTTAGTTTTCAAGATATCGACTTGGTTTCTTTTGCGTTGGATAGATAAATTAATTGGCTTTCATTCGAAATTTTTGTTTTGGCGAAAATAAGAAAAAAAATTTTTGTAATTTTTTCAAAAAAAAACAAAGGGTTAGTTCATCATAATTTTTGAGGAAAAAAACTTTTTTCGCACTACCCGCGAAAGAAAAAATTCGAATTAAAGCCAATAAGTTTGTCTATCCAACGCAAAAGAAATCAAGTCGATATCTTGAAAACTAAGCAAGTTATGACCAAAAAGGTAACTAGTTCTACTACTGCCTCTTACCGGCCACTTTTTGGTAGAACTGGTTACCATTTTGGTCATAACTTGCTTAGTTTTCAAGATATCGACTTGGTTTCTTTTGCGTTGGATAGATAAATTAATTGGCTTTCATTCGAAATTTTTGTTTTGGCGAAAATAAGAAAAAAAATTTTTGTAATTTTTTCAAAAAAAAACAAAGGGTTAGTTCATCATAATTTTTGAGGAAAAAAACTTTTTTCGCACTACCCGCGAAAGAAAAAATTCGAATTAAAGCCAATAAGTTTGTCTATCCAACGCAAAAGAAATCAAGTCGATATCTTGAAAACTAAGCAAGTTATGACCAAAAATGTAACCAGTTCTACTACTGCCTCTTACTGGCCACTTTTTGGTAGAACTGGTTACCATTTTGGTCATAACTTGCTTAGTTTTCAAGATATCTACTTGGTTTCTTTTGCGTTGGATAGATAAACGTATTGGCTTTCATCCGAAATTTGTGCTTTGGCGAAAATAAGAAAAAAATCTTTTTTAATTTTTTCAAAAAAACAAAGGGGTTAGTTCATCATAATTTTTGAGGAAAAAAACTTTTTTCGCACTACCCGCGAAAGAAAAAATTCGAATTGAAGCCAATAAGTTTGTCTATCCAACGCAAAAGAAATCAAGTCGATATCTTGAAAACTAAGCAAGTTATGACCAAAAAGGTAACCAGTTCTACTACTGCCTCTTACCGGCCACTTTTTGGTAGAACTGGTTACCGTTTTGGTCATAACTTGCTTAGTTTTCAACATATCGACTTGGTTTCTTTTGCGTTGGATAGATAAATGTATTGGCTTTCATTCGCAATTTTTGTTTTGGCGAAAATAAGAAAAAAAATTTTTGTAATTTTTTCAAAAAAACAAAGGGGTTAGTTCATCATAATTTTTGAGGAAAAAAACTTTTTTCGCACTACCCGCGAAAGAAAAAATTCGAATTGAAGCCAATAAGTTTGTCTATCCAACGCAAAAGAAATCAAGTCGATATCTTGAAAACTAAGCAAGTTATGACCAAAAAGGTAACCAGTTCTAATACTGCCGCTTACAGGCCACTTTTTGGTAGAACTGGTTACCATTTTGGTCATAACTTGCTTAGTTTTCAAGATATCGACTTGGTTTCTTTTGCGTTGGATAGATAAATTAATTGGCTTTCATTCGAAATTTTTGTTTTGGCGAAAATAAGAAAAAAAATTTTTGTAATTTTTTCAAAAAAAAACAAAGGGTTAGTTCATCATAATTTTTGAGGAAAAAAACTTTTTTCGCACTACCCGCGAAAGAAAAAATTCGAATTAAAGCCAATAAGTTTGTCTATCCAACGCAAAAGAAATCAAGTCGATATCTTGAAAACTAAGCAAGTTATGACCAAAAAGGCAACCAGTTCTACTACTGCCGCTTACAGGCCACTTTTTGGTAGAACTGGTTACCATTTTGGTCATAACTTGCTTAGTTTTCAAGATATCGACTTGGTTTCTTTTGCGTTGGATAGATAAATTAATTGGCTTTCATTCGAAATTTTTGTTTTGGCGAAAATAAGAAAAAAAAAATTTTGTAATTTTTTCAAAAAAACAAAGGGGTTAGTTCATCATAATTTTTGAGAAAAAAAACTTTTTTCGCACTACCCGCGAAAGAAAAAATTCGAGTTAAAGCCAATAAGTTTGTCTATCCAACGCAAAAGAAATCAAGTCGATATCTTGAAAACGAAGCAAGTTATGACCAAAAAGGTAACCAGTTGTACTACTGCCTCTTACCGGGCACTTTTTGGTAGAACTGGTTACCATTTTGGTCATAACTTCCTTAGTTTTCAAGATATCAACTTGGTTTCTTTTGCGTTGGATAGATAAACGTATTGGCTTTCATTCGAAATTTTTGTTTTGGCGAAAATAAGAAAAAAAATTTTTGTAATTTTTTCAAAAAAACAAAGGGGTTAGTTCATCATAATTTTTGAGGAAAAAAACTTTTTTCGCACTACTCGCGAAAGAAAAAATTCGAATTAAAGCCAATAAGTTTGTCTATCCAACGCAAAAGAAATCAAGTCGATATCCTTGAAAACTAAACAAGTTATGACCAAAAAGGTAACCAGTTCTACTACTGCCTCTTACCGGCCACTTTTTGGTAGAACTTGTTACCATTTTGGTCATAACTTGCTTAGTTTTCAAGATATCTACTTGGTTTCTTTTGCGTTGGATAGATAAACGTTTTGGCTTTCATTCGAAATTTGTGCTTTGGCGAAAATAAGAAAAAAAATTTTTGTAATTTTTTCAAAAAAACAAAGGGGTTAGTTCATCATAATTTTTGAGGAAAAAAACTTTTTTCGCACTACCCGCGAAAGAAAAAATTCGAATTAAAGCCAATAAGTTTGTCTATCCAACGCAAAAGAAATCAAGTCGATATCTTGAAAACTAAGCAAGTTATGACCAAAAAGGTAACCAGTTCTACTACTGCCTCTTACCGGCCACTTTTTGGTAGAACTTGTTACCATTTTGGTCATAACTTGCTTAGTTTTCAAGATATCTACTTGGTTTCTTTTGCGTTGGATAGATAAACGTTTTGGCTTTCATTCGAAATGTGTGCTTTGGCGAAAATAAGAAAAAAAATTTTTGTAATTTTTTCAAAAAAACAAAGGGGTTAGTTCATCATAATTTTTGAGGAAAAAAACTTTTTTCGCACTACCCGCGAAAGAAAAAATTCGAATTGAAGCCAATAAGTTTGTCTATCCAACGCAAAAGAAATCAAGTCGATATATTGAAAACTAAGCAAGTTATGACCAAAATGGTAACCAGTTCTATCAAAAAGTGCCCGGTAAGAGGCAGTAGTAGAACTGGTTACTTTTTTGGTCATAACTTGCTTAGTTTTCAAGATATCGACTTGGTTTCTTTTGCGTTGGATAGATAAACGTATTGGCTTTCATTCGAAATTTTTGTTTTGGCGAAAATAAGAAAAAAAATTTTTGTATTTTTTTCAAAAAAACAAAGGGGTTAGTTCATCATAATTTTTGAGGAAAAAAACTTTTTTCGCACTAAGCGCGAAAGAAAAAATTCGAATTAAAGCCAATAAGTTTGTCTATCCAACGCAAAAGAAATCAAGTCGATATCTTGAAAACTAAGCAAGTTATGACCAAAAAGGTAACCAGTTCTACTACTGCCTCTTACCGGCCACTTTTTGGTAGAACTGGTTACCATTTTGGTCATAACTTGCTTAGTTTTCAAGATATCGACTTGGTTTCGTTTGCGTTGGATAGATAAATGTATTGGCTTTTATTCGAAAATTTTGTTTTGGCGAAAATAAGAAAAAAAATTTTTGTAAATTTTTCAAAAAAACAAAGGGGTTAGTTCATCATAATTTTTGAGGAAAAAAACTTTTTTCGCACTACCCGCGAAAGAAAAAATTCGAATTAAAGCCAATAAGTTTGTCTATCCAACGCAAAAGAAATCAAGTCGATATCTTGAAAACTAAGCAAGTTATGACCAAAAAGGTAACCAGTTCTAATACTGCCGCTTACAGGCCACTTTTTGGTAGAACTGGTTACCATTTTGGTCATAACTTGCTTAGTTTTCAAGATATCGACTTGGTTTCGTTTGCGTTGGATAGATAAATGTATTGGCTTTTATTCGAAAATTTTGTTTTGGCGAAAATAAGAAAAAAAATTTTTGTAAATTTTTCAAAAAAACAAAGGGGTTAGTTCATCATAATTTTTGAGGAAAAAAACTTTTTTCGCACTACCCGCGAAAGAAAAAATTCGAATTAAAGCCAATAAGTTTGTCTATCCAACGCAAAAGAAATCAAGTCGATATCTTGAAAACTAAGCAAGTTATGACCAAAAAGGTAACCAGTTCTAATACTGCCGCTTACAGGCCACTTTTTGGTAGAACTGGTTACCATTTTGGTCATAACTTGCTTAGTTTTCAAGATATCGACTTGGTTTCGTTTGCGTTGGATAGATAAATGTATTGGCTTTTATTCGAAAATTTTGTTTTGGCGAAAATAAGAAAAAAAATTTTTGTAAATTTTTCAAAAAAACAAAGGGGTTAGTTCATCATAATTTTTGAGGAAAAAAACTTTTTTCGCACTACCCGCGAAAGAAAAAATTCGAATTAAAGCCAATAAGTTTGTCTATCCAACGCAAAAGAAATCAGGTCGATATCTTGAAAACTAAGCAAGTTATGACCAAAAAGGTAACCAGTTCTAATACTGCCGCTTACAGGCCACTTTTTGGTAGAACTGGTTACCATTTTGGTCATAACTTGCTTAGTTTTCAAGATATCGACTTGGTTTCGTTTGCGTTGGATAGATAAATGTATTGGCTTTTATTCGAAAATTTTGTTTTGGCGAAAATAAGAAAAAAAATTTTTGTAAATTTTTCAAAAAAACAAAGGGGTTAGTTCATCATAATTTTTGAGGAAAAAAACTTTTTTCGCACTACCCGCGAAAGAAAAAATTCGAATTAAAGCCAATAAGTTTGTCTATCCAACGCAAAAGAAATCAAGTCGATATCTTGAAAACTAAGCAAGTTATGACCAAAAAGGTAACCAGTTCTAATACTGCCGCTTACAGGCCACTTTTTGGTAGAACTGGTTACCATTTTGGTCATAACTTGCTTAGTTTTCAAGATATCGACTTGGTTTCGTTTGCGTTGGATAGATAAATGTATTGGCTTTTATTCGAAAATTTTGTTTTGGCGAAAATAAGAAAAAAAAATTTTGTAAATTTTTCAAAAAAACAAAGGGGTTAGTTCATCATAATTTTTGAGGAAAAAAACTTTTTTCGCACTACCCGCGAAAGAAAAAATTCGAATTAAAGCCAATAAGTTTGTCTATCCAACGCAAAAGAAATCAAGTCGATATCTTGAAAACTAAGCAAGTTATGACCAAAAAGGTAACCAGTTCTAATACTGCCGCTTACAGGCCACTTTTTGGTAGAACTGGTTACCATTTTGGTCATAACTTGCTTAGTTTTCAAGATATCGACTTGGTTTCGTTTGCGTTGGATAGATAAATGTATTGGCTTTTATTCGAAAATTTTGTTTTGGCGAAAATAAGAAAAAAAATTTTTGTAAATTTTTCAAAAAAACAAAGGGGTTAGTTCATCATAATTTTTGAGGAAAAAAACTTTTTTCGCACTACCCGCGAAAGAAAAAATTCGAATTAAAGCCAATAAGTTTGTCTATCCAACGCAAAAGAAATCAAGTCGATATCTTGAAAACTAAGCAAGTTATGACCAAAAAGGTAACCAGTTCTAATACTGCCGCTTACAGGCCACTTTTTGGTAGAACTGGTTACCATTTTGGTCATAACTTGCTTAGTTTTCAAGATATCGACTTGGTTTCGTTTGCGTTGGATAGATAAATGTATTGGCTTTTATTCGAAAATTTTGTTTTGGCGAAAATAAGAAAAAAAATTTTTGTAAATTTTTCAAAAAAACAAAGGGGTTAGTTCATCATAATTTTTGAGGAAAAAAACTTTTTTCGCACTACCCGCGAAAGAAAAAATTCGAATTAAAGCCAATAAGTTTGTCTATCCAACGCAAAAGAAATCAAGTCGATATCTTGAAAACTAAGCAAGTTATGACCAAAAAGGTAACCAGTTCTAAGACTGCCGCTTACAGGCCACTTTTTGGTAGAACTGGTTACCATTTTGGTCATAACTTCCTTAGTTTTCAAGATATCAACTTGGTTTCTTTTGCGTTGGATAGATAAACGTATTGGCTTTCATAATTATACAAGTCACCCTGTAATATTAATTTACATCAATGTACAAAAGCATCAACTTATTTAATATAAAATAAACGAGTCACTTTTAAAAGAGACATTGCAAATACAACATGGTGTCAGAAGTGCTGATCTAAAAAGCAAATAAAAGTTACTTAAAAAAAACAGTTAAAAGAAAATGGCGAATAAAAAAGAGAAGCTTGAGCAGAAGTCAAGCGGTGGTCAATTGTTTGCTGCTTCATTGCAACCAATGAACTTAAAAGCGCCAAACCTGGCAAAAGAATGGAAAACGTGGCATACACAGTTCCGTATCTTCTTAAGAGCTTCAGATCTTGAATCACAGTCGGATGAGAGAAAAGTAGCATTACTGTTACACTATTTGGGTAATAAATCACTGGAAATTTTCAACTCGTTTGACCTTGATATCGACAATGTCAAATATGAGGACTTGGTACAGAAAATGGCGGAATTTTTTACTCCGCAAATAAATATTGTTATGGAGAGACACAAATTTTTTGCTTATAAGCAACAAGACGATCAAAGTTTTGATGAGTTTGTCACAGCTCTTAAAAATCTAAGCTTGAATTGTGAATTTAAGGATTTAAGAGAAGATTTAATTCGTGACATATTTATATGTGGTCTTTCACAAAAATTTTCTTATATAAGAGAAAGGATTTTAACAGAAGAAAACATTTCATTAAAAAAGGCGGTGACAATTGCTAACACTATGCTGATTGCCAAACAAAACTCATCAATGTTGCAACAGGAGGCTGATGCTGAAAATGTTATTAGTATTGCAACTCAAAGAAATATCAAACAACGAAACGTACGTAATAGATGTGAAACTCAAGACAACAAATTTGGTAGTGGAAGGAATCAGAACTTTAACTATAAAAATATGAATTGCTTGAAGTGTGGTCAATCACATAACGCCAAATGCCCAGCGGAAGGAGTTAAATGTTTTGAATGTGGCAAGTTGAATCACTTTGCTAAAATGTGTTTTCGAAGAAGGAGGTTTGTGAAACAGATGGTTGCGGATGATGATGATGGGAAAGATGAAGACGAAGAAGACTTGTTTGTGGGTGCTGTACTTAATAATGGCAAAATCAAAAAAGAATGGTGTGTGGAGGTAATAATAAATAAACATAAAATATTATGCCAAGTTGATACGGGTGCGCAGGCCAATATTTTGACTAAAGTAACTGCTGATTTGCTTAACATTAAAAACAAATTAAAGGAGTCAAAAGTAAGAATTTGTACTCTTAGCGGTGAGAAAATCCCAGTTATAGGAACGGTGGAGTTAGAAGTTTTCTACAAAAATAAATATTATTTTATGAAATTTTTTATTGTTAACATTAACTGTAAGAATATTATAGGTCTTGAAACCGCTCTAGATATGAATTTAATCAGACAGGTTAATAGTGTTTCAATAAACGAAATAATTGAAAAATATTCCAAATTGTTTAGTGGCCTTGGTCGTCTGCAACATGAATGTAATTTTATGATGAGGGATGATATATTGCCTGTTGTAGAGCCTCCCCGTAAGATACCGCTAAAATTACATGAAAGTTTGAAGAAAGAATTGGATAGGATGGTGAACTTAGGTGTAATTGTCCATGAACATGAACCAACTGAATGGGTTAATTCAATAGTGCTTGTTACTAAGCCGAACGGTAATTTAAGAATTTGTTTGGATCCCAGAAATTTGAATAGGGCAATTTTAAGACCACATCACCCATTTCCTAATATTGAAGAATGCAAAGCAAAATTGAATGGTTCCAAGTTTTTCTCTTCACTAGACGCTAGTAGTGGGTTTTGGATGGTACCATTGGGGGAAAGGTCCTCCAAATTGTGCACATTCAACACACCATTTGGTCGTTTTCGATTTCTAAGATTGCCTTTTGGCATTAATGCAGCACCTGAAATTTTTCATGCTGAAATGGTTAAGCTTTTCGGGGATATTTCTGGGCTTATTATTTACATTGATGATTTTTTGATTTTTTCCTCTACATTGGAAGAACATTTAAAGATTTTGGAAACAGTTCTTCAGAGAGCAGAAGACGTAGGCTTGAGATTTAACAAGTCTAAGTGCAACTTTTTGAGAACTGAAATAAAGTTTTTAGGCCACGTATTTGATGAGTCGGGTGTAAGGGCTGATGAAGAAGAGGTGAGTGCGATTCTTAAAATGCCTAAACCAGAGAATATTAGGGACTTGCAGCGATTTTTGGGGATGGTAAATTATTTAGGGTCATTTGTGGAAAATTTATCATTAAAAAATAGGAATTTAAGGAATTTATTGAAAAATGAGGTTCAATGGTATTGGACTGCAGCACATGATGCTGAATTTTACAACTTAAAAAAAGAAATTACAACAGCACCTGTTCTTACTTATTTTAGTCCTGAAAAGGATATAAAACTATCAGTTGACGCTTCACAGTTTGCCCTTGGTGCAACAATAATGCATGGTAAAAATCCAATTGCTTATGCATCCGTTTCTCTGACAGATACACAAAGAAATTACGCCCAAATTGAAAAAGAACTTTTGGCAATTCTTTTTGGTTGTACGAAATTTCACCAATACCTTTACGGATCTAAAGTATTGGTGGAGACGGACCACAAACCATTAGTAAGTCTTTTTAATCGACCTCTTCATAAGATACCACCTAGACTTCAAAGATTTATGTTGCGCCTACAATGTTACGAAATTATAGTGAATTACAAGCCGGGAAGGGATTTAAAAATTGCAGATACACTTTCTAGAGCTCCTTTGGAGCATACGACATTATCTGAGGTGGATAAGGAGATAGATTTACACTGCAATTTTATTGCTTCAAATATGGAAGTACCTTTTGCAGATGTGGATATGATAAGAAAACATAGTAGTAAAGATGAGACGTTTTTAAAAATTATGTCTTATGTAAAGAATGGCTGGCCTAAAAACAGAAAGGAAATTGAACAAGATGTTGCACCGTATTACAAAGTAAAGGATGAAATTAGTATTTTGAAAGATGTTTTACTTAAAAATCATCAAATTATTATTCCAAGAAGTCTCCGAAAGCTGGTCTTGAATAGGATTCATGAAGGTCACATGGGGGTTATAAGATGTCAAAATTTGGCACGTCAGTCAGTATATTGGCCAAACATCTATAATGATATTGAAAATATTGTATCAAATTGTGAAAGTTGTTTGAGACATCAGAACTCTAACACAAGACCAGAGTTAATGCCACATGGAAATATTGATGTTCCTTGGTATAAGGTAGGATGTGATATTTTCCAGTTTAGGGGAAAGTCTTACATCCTCGTAGTTGATTATTTTTCAAAATTTGTGGAAGTTGAATTGCTTAATGAGGGTTATAGTGCTTTTCACGTGATAAAGAGGTTAAAGTCTGTTTTTGCAAGACATGGTATCCCATACATTTTCATTTCGGACAATGGTCCACCTTTTAGTTCTAGAGATTTTAAAGTATTTTGTGAAAATTGGGGAATAGATCACAAAACTTCCAGCCCTTATTTGGCAAGATCTAATGGGTTAGCAGAACGTACAGTTCAGATAGTGAAAAAATTATTATTGAAGGCATTGGAAAGTAATTCTGATCCTTATATTGCTCTGTTGCATTATAGGACAACTCCAAAAGGGGATTTACCAAGTCCTTCTCAGTTGTTGATGTCACGTTCCTTACGCACTAGAGTTCCATCAGTTGTGGATAATCTCTTACCGAAGTTGGTAAATTCCAAAGAATATAGTAATAAGTTGGAGTCGAATTTAAAAAAATGCGCACAATATTACAACAGAAGAGCTATCACCCATAAAGAAATTAGTGAGGGAGAAAAAGTTATGTTTAAGAAGACTCCTGAAGGATCATGGTTTCATGGGGAGATAATAGAAGCATGCAGGGAGCCAAGATCTTACGTAGTTTTAGATGGTAAAGGATCTGTTTATAGAAGGAGTTTGGAACATATTAGAAAATCACCTAAGGCTAGAGCAAATGTTGACGACTTAGAAAGCAATGGGAATGGGGAGAAACAAGTAGATGAAACTGGTGAGGATGATAGGCAAAGGGATGAAGTAATTCATCAGGATGATAAAGGCACTAATAATTGTGATGAGCAATATGTAACACGTAAGGGAAGAAAAATAAGGCGACCTGAAAGGCTTGATTTGTAGTTTTTTATTTTTTTTATTTTTAAAAAAATATTTCTAATAAATGATTTAGCCATAATATTAAGTTTATATTAGTATTATATTACTATTATATTATATTAGTATTATATTACTATTAGTATAATATTACTATTTATATTAGCTATATATTATCTCTTATTATACACATTTAAAAAAAAATATCATTGTAAAGGGAGATGTTGTATAGTTATTATAAAAGATAAATAACGTTAACATTTACGTTAACGTTGTTACCTTTCTAAATGTTTACATTTAATAATTATACAAGTCACCCTGTAATATTAGTTTACATCAATGTACAAAAGCATCAACTTATTTAATATAAAATAAACGAGTCACTTTTAAAAGAGACATTGAAAATACAACAGCACTACCCGCGAAAGAAAAATTCAAATTAAAGCCAATAAGTTTGTCTATCCAACGCAAAAGAAATCAAGTCGATATCTTGAAAACTAAGCAAGTTATGACCAAAAAGGTAACCAGTTCTACTACTGCCTCTTACCGGCCACTTTTTGGTAGAACTGGTTACCATTTTGGTCATAACTTGCTTAGTTTTCAAGATATCGACTTGGTTTCTTTTGCGTTGGATAGATAAACGTATTGGCTTTCATTCCAAGTTTCTGTTTTGGCGAAAATAAGAAAAAAAATTTTTGTAATTTTTTCAAAAAAAACAAAGGGGTTAGTTCATCATAATGTTTGAGAAAAAATACTTTTTTCGCACTACCCGCGAAAGAAAAAATTCGAGTTAAAGCCAATAAGTTTGTCTATCCAACGCAAAAGAAATCAAGTCGATATCTTGAAAACTAAGCAAGTTATGACCAAAAAGGTAACTAGTTCTACTACTGCCTCTTACCGGCCACTTTTTGGTAGAACTGGTTACCATTTTGGTCATAACTTGCTTAGTTTTCAAGATATGGACTTGGTTTCTTTTGCGTTGGATAGATAAATTAACTGACTTTCATTCGAAATTTTTGTTTTGGCGAAAATAAGAAAAAAAATTTTGTAACTTTTTCAAAAAAACAAAGGGGTTAGTTCATCATAATTTTTGAGGAAAAAAACTTTTTTCGCACTACCCGCGAAAGAAAAAATTCGAATTAAAGCCAATAAGTTTGTCTATCCAACGCAAAAGAAATCAAGTCAATATCTTGAAAACTAAGCAAGTTATGACCAAAAAGGTAACCAGTTCTACTACTGCCTCTTACCGGGCACTTTTTGGTAGAACTGGTTACCATTTTGGTCATAACTTGCTTAGTTTTCAAGATATCGACTTGGTTTCTTTTGCGTTGGATAGATAAACGTATTGGCTTTCATTCGAAATTTTTGTTTTGGCGAAAATAAGAAAAAAAATTTTTGTAATTTTTTCAAAAAACAAAGGGGTTAGTTCATCATAATTTTTGAGGAAAAAAACTTTTTTCGCACTACCCGCGAAAGAAAAAATTCGAATTAAAGCCAATAAGTTTGTCTATCCAACGCAAAAGAAATCAAGTCAATATCTTGAAAACTAAGCAAGTTATGACCAAAAAGGTAACCAGTTCTACTACTGCCTCTTACCGGGCACTTTTTGGTAGAACTGGTTACCATTTTGGTCATAACTTGCTTAGTTTTCAAGATATCGACTTGGTTTCTTTTGCGTTGGATAGATAAACGTATTGGCTTTCATTCGAAATTTTTGTTTTGGCGAAAATAAGAAAAAAAATTTTTGTAATTTTTTCAAAAAAACAAAGGGGTTAGTTCATCATAATTTTTGAGGAAAAAAACTTTTTTCGCACTGCCCGCGAAAGAAAAAATTCGAATTAAAGCCAATAAGTTTGTCTATCCAACGCAAAAGAAATCAAGTCAATATCTTGAAAACTAAGCAAGTTATGACCAAAAAGGTAACCAGTTCTACTATTGCCTCTTACCGGGCACTTTTTGGTAGAACTGGTTACCATTTTGGTCATAACTTGCTTAGTTTTCAAGATATCGACTTGGTTTCTTTTGCGTTGGATAGATAAACGTATTGACTTTCATTCGAAATTTTTGTTTTGGCGAAAATAAGAAAAAAAATTTTTGTAATTTTTTCAAAAAAACAAAGGGGTTAGTTCATCATAATTTTTGAGGAAAAAAACTTTTTCGCACTACCCGCGAAAGAAAAAATTCGAATTAAAGCCAATAAGTTTGTCTATCCAACGCAAAAGAAATCAAGTCGATATCTTGAAAACTAAGCAAGTTATGACCAAAAGGGTAACCAGTTCTACTACTGCCTCTTACCGGGCACTTTTTGGTAGAACTGGTTACCATTTTGGTCATAACTTGCTTAGTTTTCAAGATATCGACTTGGTTTCTTTTGCGTTGGATAGATAAACGTATTGGCTTTCATTCCAAGTTTCTGTTTTGGCGAAAATAAGAAAAAAAATTTTTGTATTTTTTTCAAAAAAACAAAGGGGTTAGTTCATCATAATTTTTGAGGAAAAAAACTTTTTCGCACTACCCGCGAAAGAAAAAATTCGAATTAAAGCCAATAAGTTTGTCTATCCAACGCAAAAGAAATCAAGTCGATATCTTGAAAACTAAGCAAGTTATGACCAAAAGGGTAACCAGTTCTACTACTGCCTCTTACCGGGCACTTTTTGGTAGAACTGGTTACCATTTTGGTCATAACTTGCTTAGTTTTCAAGATATCGACTTGGTTTCTTTTGCGTTGGATAGATAAACGTATTGGCTTTCATTCCAAGTTTCTGTTTTGGCGAAAATAAGAAAAAAAATTTTTGTATTTTTTTCAAAAAAACAAAGGGGTTAGTTCATCATAATTTTTGAGGAAAAAAACTTTTTCGCACTACCCGCGAAAGAAAAAATTCGAATTAAAGCCAATAAGTTTGTCTATCCAACGCAAAAGAAATCAAGTCGATATCTTGAAAACTAAGCAAGTTCTGACCAAAAAGGTAACCAGTTCTACTACTGCCGCTTACAGGCCAATTTTGGTAGAATTGGTTACCATTTTGGTCATAACTTGCTTAGTTTTCAAGATATCGACTTGGTTTCTTTTGCGTTGGATAGATAAATTAATTGGCTTTCATTCGAACTTTTTGTTTTGGCGAAAATAAGAAAAAAAAATTTTGTAATTTTTTCAAAAAAACAAAGGGGTTAGTTCACCATAATTTTTGAGGAAAAAACTTTTTTCGCACTACCCGCGAAAGAAAAAATTCGAATTAAAGCCAATAAGTTTGTCTATCCAACGCAAAAGAAATCAAGTCGATATCTTGAAAACTAAGCAAGTTATGACCAAAAAGGTAACCAGTTCTACTACTGCCGCTTACAGGCCACTTTTTGGTAGAACTGGTTACCATTTTGGTCATAACTTGCTTAGTTTTCAAGATATCGACTTGGTTTCTTTTGCGTTGGATAGATAAATTAATTGGCTTTCATTCGAAATTTTTGTTTTGGCGAAAATAAGAAAAAAAATTTTGTAATTTTTTCAAAAAAACAAAGGGGTTAGTTCATCATAATTTTTGAGGAAAAAAACTTTTTTCGCACTACTCGCGAAAGAAAAAATTCTAATTAAAGCCAATAAGTTTGTCTATCCAACGCAAAAAAACCAAGTCCATATCTTGAAAACTAAGCAAGTTATGACCAAAATGGTAACCAGTTCTACCAAAAAGTGGCCTGTAAGCGGCAGTAGTAGAACTGGTTACCTTTTTGGTCATAACTTGCTTAGTTTTCAAGATATTGACTTGATTTCTTTTGCGTTGGATAGACAAACTTATTGGCTTTAATTCGAATTTTTTCTTTCGCGGGTAGTGCGAAAAAAGTTTTTTTCCTCAAAAATTATGATGAACTAACCCCTTTGTTTTTTTGAAAAAATTACAAAATTTTTTTTCTTATTTTCGCCAAAACAGAAACTTGGAATGAAAGCCAATACGTTTATCTATCCAACGCAAAAAAACCAAGTCCATATCTTGAAAACTAAGCAAGTTATGACCAAAATGGTAACCAGTTCTACCAAAAAGTGGCCTGTAAGCGGCAGTAGTAGAACTGGTTACCTTTTTGGTCATAACTTGCTTAGTTTTCAAGATATCGACTTGATTACTTTTGCGTTGGATAGACAAACTTATTGGCTTTAATTCGAATTTTTTCTTTCGCGAGTACTGCGAAAAAAGTTTTTTTCCTCAAAAATTATGATGAACTAACCCCTTTGTTTTTTTGAAAAAATTACAAAATTTTTTTTTCTTATTTTCGCCAAAACAAAAATTTCGAATGAAAGCCAATACGTTTATCTATCCAACGCAAAAGAAACCAAGTCGATATCTTGAAAACTAAGCAAGTTATGACCAAAATGGTAACCAGTTCTACCAAAAAGTGGCCTGTAAGCGGCAGTAGTAGAACTGGTTACCATTTTGGTCATAACTTGCTTAGTTTTCAAGATATCGACTTGGTTTCTTTTGCGTTGGATAGTATTGAAATATTTGTTTAAACTTTTGTCTTCCACTGTGTTTTTTCCAATCTAGCATATAAGATAAACAAACATATTTATAAAGATTTTTTGGAAGTCGAAAACAATATTTAATTACATACATACATATGAATATGTTTGTTCTTGCATATTAAACCGCTTACGGTTCTTTTTAAAATTCTTGTCTTTTTTACATTTTACTTTAAGTTAATAAAGACATTTTTAGTTCATTTTTGTCTTTCAAACAATCCGCCAGCTTTTTATTTATTAGGTTATGGGCCCAGACACTTTTGTCTGCATATAATTGGGCTTAACAAATATTTGTTCAATTGTTTTCAATTGCGTTATTAAAGAAGCTAAAGTAATAATTTTTGCGGATATATTTGGTTTTATTGTTAAAAATAATGGACGCCGAATATGCAAAAGTTGAAAAGCTGGAGAGAGCGGATCAGTGGAACATGTGGCGTTTTCAAATTAAAGTTATACTAAATGCCAGTGATTTACTGCATTATATCACGGATGATGCTGTCATGGATGCGGTTGGTGTTTCCGAGGCTGGATGTACGGGAGGAGCAGTTGGCGGCGGTGCTGGAGGTACGGTTGGTGGAAGTGGATCTGCGACTGGTGGTGGTGGAACACAAGGTGGTAATGATCGTGACCAGAAAAAAGTAAAAGATTGGTTGAGAGGTGACAGTAAGGCTCAAAAGGTAATTGTTATGACATTAGGGCAACAACCGTTAATGCATATAATGAATTGCAAAACTGCGAGCGAAATGTGGTGCAAACTGGAAAGCGTTTACGAATTCAAATCTACAGCAAATGTGCATAGATTGCAGCAAAAATTTTATAGTTTTCAGAAAGACCCCCAAGATGACATCGCTATGCACATAACTAAATTAGAAACGCTAGTGTCTCAATTAAAAGATGTTGGTGAACAAATTTCGAAAACTATGGTGATAACTAAAATTCTAATGACCCTCCCACCAAGTTTTGCCCATTTTTATAGCGCATGGGAGTCTACAGCGCCGGACCAGCAAACAATTGAGAATTTGACAGCTAGACTAATAATGGAAGAAGCAAGATTGAATTCATCCAGTGAAAATTCTAATGGAGGCGAAGCTTTTGTAGCGAAGCAGAAGAATAGAAGAAATAAAAGGCCTGGAAAATGTTTCATATGTAAAAAGCCAGGGCATTGGAAAAATGAATGTTATTTAAATAAAGCAAATAAACAAAAAGAAAATGACATAAAAGGAAATGCGTTTGTGTGCGAAAGAGAGGCTGCTATCAGTATTGATAAAGAAACTGAATGGTTTGTTGATTCAGGGGCAAGCGATCATATGACAAGTAAAAGAGAGTATTTTGTGAGATACACAGAATTTGCAACTCCAATGGAAATTCGACTGGGAGATGGTAATGTTATTAAGGCTTTGGGCAGTGGTGCTATTAACATTTTTTCGTACAATAACAACAAATGGAGTGAAAATCATTTAGCTAATGTTCTCTATGTTCCAGATATACGCTTAAACTTGTTTTCTACAACGAGAGCATTAGAAAAAGGTTTAAAAATGTCATCTGATTATCAGCGTTGTGAATTTTCGAAAAATAATAAAACAGTTTTAGTAGGAGTTCGCACTCAAAAGTTGTTTAAATTATTAATTAAAGTAAATTTACCATCGAAACCCAATAATTTTTCTTATGTTACAGAGTCGAAACAAATGACCTTAACTGAGTGGCATTGTAGATTGGCACATCAAAATATTGTACATTGCAGACGTTTCTTGAAAAATAACAACATTCCATTTAAAGACGAAAAAGAAATATTTTGTGATGCTTGTGTATATGGGAAACAATGTCGTTTATCTTTCCCGAGTAGAGAAATGAAAACAACAAAAGTTGCAGAACTGGTTCATGTCGATTTATGTGGTCCTATGGAAAAAAGTTCTATTGGAGGAGCTCGTTATTTTCTTCTTATAAAAGATGATTATTCCCATTATAAAAAGGTATTTTTCTTAAAAGAAAAAAGTGAAGTATGTTGTTTTCTTCAAAAATATATTGACGATGTTAGAACTGAAACTGGTAATAGCGTGAAAGCTATTAGATCTGATAATGGAAAAGAATTCGTAAATAAATATGTCGACCTATTACTTCGCAAAAATAACGTTTTTCACCAAAAGACTGTTCCATACAACCCGGAGCAAAATGGGGCAATAGAAAGAGAAAACCGCACTGTTGTAGAAGCAGCAAGAACAGCCTTGTGCGCAAAAAATTTGGATAAAAAGTTTTGGGCTGAAGCCGTGAACTCGGTTGTATTTGTACTTAATCGAAGTGGAACTAGTACCCAAAAAGACAAAACACCCTATGAAATCTGGTATGGTAAAAAAGCTGATGTAGAAAGTTTACAAGAATTTGGTGATGTAGTGTTCATTCATGTACCAAAGCAAAAACGACTAAAATGGGATAAAAAATCTCAGAAGGGAATTTTTGTTGGGTATGCAGAAGATTCAACTGGTTATCGAGTATATATTCCAGACAGAAATAAAGTTGAGATTGCAAGAAATGTAAAATTTTGCAATATCGATAATGAGAAAGCAACAAACGAAGTTTCTGACGGTATTTGCATCCCTTTAAATGAAGATACTTTTTCAACTAAAGAAAATTGTGATGTACCCATACCAGCTAACAATTTGTCGAGGCACGAAGATGATTCATCTACCGCTGTTGCAAACATTTATGAAATTCCGGTACAAGAAACAAACAACGAGACAAGTGAACAAAATGTTGAGAATGATTCGGCTGATAGCTCTAATGATATATTTGAAGAAGCTGATGATTCAGTAGAAATTGATGTCGCTAAACAAAGGAGTTTTATAAGTGATCGTTTACGTAGCAAAGTAAGAAAACAGGCAGAAGAAGTAATGGAGGAAGGTCATGCTTTTGTTGCAAGTTGTCCATCAAATTATAATGAGGCAAAATTATTCAACAAATGGAAAAAGGCTATGGATGAAGAAATCAATTCGCTTAAAGAAAATAAGACGTGGGAACTAGTCGATTTACCACAAGGGTGTAAAGTAGTTAGTACGAAGTGGGTATATACAATAAAATAAGCAACCGAAAATGAACCTGAACGTTACAAAGCAAGGCTGGTGGCTCGTGGATTTAATCAAGAATATGGTATTGATTACTTTGAAACTTTTAGTCCCGTAGCCAAATTTACCTCCATAAGAATGATTTTGAGTATCGCCGCATCAGAAAATCTAAAGCTAAAACAATTTGATATAAAAACAGCGTTTTTAAATGGATATATAAATGAAAATGTTTATGTTAAGCAACCAGAAGGCTATTCTGACAATACGAGTAGAGTTTGCAAATTATTAAAAAGCTTATATGGTTTGAAGCAAGCTTCAAGGTGCTGGAATCAAACGTTTTCAAAGCTATTAAAAAAGTTTAATCTTCAAGAAAGCAAAGCGGATCATTGTGTTTTTATCAATAATGATGTCAGTAAACGAATAATGATCGCAATTTATATTGATGACGGCTTAATTGCAGCAAAATGTGAAGAAGACATTGATGGATTTTTATCGTTTTTAAAACAAAATTTCAAAGTTAAAGTTTATGATGCTAAACACTATTTGGGCTTAGAAATACGACGTTTAAATGATGGTAGTATTCACGTGAATCAGCAACGCTATATTGAAAAATTGCTAGTGAATTTTGAAATGGCTGAATCTAATCCCGTAAGTACACCATGCGATACAGCTGTCAATAGTATGTTTTCAGGTCAAAGTGCAGAAGTCAAAAACTATCCCTACAGACAAGCAGTCGGCAGTTTAATGTATTTGATGCTGGCAACACGACCAGATATAAGTTTTGTCATCAGTTACGTTAGTAGGTTTTTGGAAAAACCTTTAATTGCACACGTTAACACTATAAAGAGAATTTTTAAATATTTAAAAGGCACAAAAGGATATGGTTTAACTTTTGCAGCTTACAATAAGCCTATCTTAAAATGTTTTAGCGATGCTGACTATGCTGGAGACATAGAGACTAGAAGGTCAACAAGTGGTTTTATAATAATGATGGGTTCGTCCAGTATTTCATGGTCATCTCAACGACAAAAGAGTGTTTCCTTATCCACCACCGAGTCCGAATTCATCGCAAGCTGCCATGCAATAAAGGAGCTGATTTGGATTCAGCAACTTATTTCTGATTTTGTAACAGATAAAACTAGAATATGTTTATTTATAGACAATCAAAGTGCTATACGTTTAATAAAAAATCCAGAATTTCACAAACGTAGTAAGCACATCGATGTTAAATATCAATTTATAAGACAAAAATATGAAGAAAAAATGTTTGAAATTAACTATGTTTCCACTAATCACCAAATTGCTGATATTTTTACTAAACCCTTGCCTAAGGAAAAATTTATACGTTTTAGAAATTTAATGAATATTGTTAATTATGTATAGAAAATTGAATTAAATTTTTATAAAACTGAAAATTTATAAAAAAAAACTATATATACATAAGAAAGTTTAACAAAAGTGGGAGTATTGAAATATTTGTTTAAACTTTTGTCTTCCACTGTGTTTTTTCCAATCTAGCATATAAGATAAACAAACATATTTATAAAGATTTTTTGGAAGTCGAAAACAATATTTAATTACATACATACATATGAATATGTTTGTTCTTGCATATTAAACCGCTTACGGTTCTTTTTAAAATTCTTGTCTTTTTTACATTTTACTTTAAGTTAATAAAGACATTTTTAGTTCATTTTTGTCTTTCAAACAATCCGCCAGCTTTTTATTTATTAGATAGATAAATTAATTGGCTTTCATTCGAAATTTTTGTTTTGGCGAAAATAAGAAAAAAAATTTTGTAATTTTTTCAAAAAAAAAACAAAGGGGTTAGTTCATCATAATTTTTGAGGAAAAAAACTTTTTTCGCACTACCCGCGAAAGAAAAAATTCGAATTAAAGCCAATAAGTTTGTCTATCCAACGCAAAAGAAACCAAGTCGATACCTTGAAAACTAAGCAAGTTATGACCAAAATGGTAACCAGTTCTACCAAAAAGTGGCCTGTAAGCGGCAGTAGTAGAACTGGTTACCTTTTTGGTCATAACTTGCTTAGTTTTCAAGATATCGACTTGATTTCTTTTGCGTTGGATAGACAAACTTATTGGCTTTAACTAGAATTTTTTCTTTCGCGAGTAGTGCAAAAAAAGTTTTTTTCCTCAAAAATTATGATGAACTAACCCCTTTTGTTTTTTTGAAAAAATTACAAAATTTTTTTTTCTTATTTTCGCCAAAACAAAAAGTTCGAATGAAAGCCAATTAATTTATCTATCCAACGCAAAAGAAACCAAGTCGATATCTTGAAAACTAAGCAAATTATGACCAAAATGGTAACCAGTTCTACCAAAAAGTGGCCTGTAAGCGGCAGTAGTAGAACTGGTTACCTTTTTGGTCAGAACTTCCTTAGTTTTCAAGATATCGACTTGATTTCTTTTGCGTTGGATAGACAAACTTATTGGCTTTAATTCGAATTTTTTCTTTCGCGGGTAGTGCGAAAAAAGTTTTTTTCCTCAAAAATTATGGTGAACTAACCCCTTTGTTTTTTTGAAAAAATTACAAATTTTTTTTTCTTATTTTCGCCAAAACAGAAACTTGGAATGAAAACCAATACGTTTATCTATCCAACGCAAAAAAACCAAGTCCATATCTTGAAAACTAAGCAAGTTATGACCAAAATGGTAACCAGTTCTACCAAAAAGTGGCCTGTAAGCGGCAGTAGTAGAACTGGTTACCTTTTTGGTCATAACTTGCTTAGTTTTCAAGATATTGAATTGGTTTCTTTTGCGTTGGATAGATAAACGTATTGGCTTTCATTCGAAATTTTTGTTTTGGCGAAAATAAGAAAAAAAATTTTTGTATTTTTTTCAAAAAAACAAAGGGGTTAGTTCATCATAATTTTTGAGGAAAAAAACTTTTTCGCACTACCCGCGAAAGAAAAAATTCGAATTAAAGCCAATAAGTTGTTCTATCCAACGCAAAAGAAATCAAGTCGATATCTTGAAAACTAAGCAAGTTATGACCAAAAAGGTAACCAGTTCTACTACTGCCGCTTACAGGCCACTTTTTGGTAGAACTGGTTACCATTTTGGTCATAACTTGCTTAGTTTTCAAGATATCGACTTGGTTTCTTTTGCGTTGGATAGATAAACGTATTGGCTTTCATTCGAAATTTTTGTTTTGGCAAAAATAAGAAAAAAAATTTTTGTAATTTTTTCAAAAAAACAAAGGGGTTAGTTTTTCATAATTTTTGAGGAAAAAAAAACTTTTTTCGCACTACCCGCGAAAGAAAAAATTCGAATTAAAGCCAAAAAGTTTGTCTAGCCAACGCAAAAGAAATCAAGTCGATATCTTGAAAACTAAGCAAGTTATGACCAAAAAGGTAACCAGTTCTACTACTGCCGCTTACAGGCCAATTTTGGTAGAATTGGTTACTATTTTGGTCATAACTTGCTTAGTTTTCAAGATATCGACTTGGTTTCTTTTGCGTTGGATAGATAAATTAATTGGCTTTCATTCGAAATTTTTGTTTTGGCGAAAATAAGAAAAAAAAATTTTTGTAATTTTTTCAAAAAAACAAAGGGGTTAGTTTTTCATAATTTTTGAGGAAAAAAAACTTTTTTCGCACTACCCGCGAAAGAAAAAATTCGAATTAAAGCCAAAAAGTTTGTCTATCCAACGCAAAAGAAATCAAGTCAATATCTTGAAAACTAAGCAAGTTATGACCAAAAAGGTAACCAGTTCTACTACTGCCGCTTACAGGCCAATTTTGGTAGAATTGGTTACTATTTTGGTCATAACTTGCTTAGTTTTCAAGATATCGACTTGGTTTCTTTTGCGTTGGATAGATAAATTAATTGGCTTTCATTCGAAATTTTTGTTTTGGCGAAAATAAGAAAAAAAAAATTTTGTAATTTTTTCAAAAAAACAAAGGGGTTAGTTCATCATAATTTTTGAGGAAAAAAACTTTTTTCGCACTACTCGCGAAAGAAAAAATTCTAATTAAAGCCAATAAGTTTGTCTATCCAACGCAAAAGAAATCAAGTCCATATCTTGAAAACTAAGCAAGTTATGACCAAAATGGTAACCAGTTCTACCAAAAAGTGGCCTGTAAGCGGCAGTAGTAGAACTGGTTACCTTTTTGGTCATAACTTGCTTAGTTTTCAAGATATCGACTTGATTTTTTTTTTTTTTGCACGCTTATATTTATTTATTGTATCTTCACACCTGAACTAACAATAAGTATTCAAATCTTAAATATATAAATAATTATTAGGCCCAACCAGTGTCAGACATAAACTTAGTGATAATAATTAATAATACATTAGAATCGTATTTAGCATAAATATATTTTTAAAAAGTTTCATCTGGAGTGTAGCGTACTAAAGACGTAGTATCCCTCTTTTTTAGGCGGATGTGTCCAGGAAAGTTCAAGATGTTACGAGCAAGGGGATTAGGATGGGACTCTAGTTTCGTTAAATATTTGCCTGCATATTTTGCAATTTCAGCGGTCACAAGTGGCATATTTAAATCACGATGTAAAATTGAATTTTTCATGTACCAAGGAGCCGATGTTATTAACCTTAAAATTTTGTTTTGCATACGTTGTATTCTCTCTACATTAGAAGCTGAAGCAGTGCCCCATAGCTGAATTCCGTAACACCATATCGGCTTCAAAAGCGACTTGTATATTAAAAGTTTACAATCTAGACTGAGGGTAGAATTTCTACCAATCAGCCAGTGTATCTGGGTTATTTTAAGCTTCATTTGTGTTAGCTTAGAGTCAATGTGGTGTTTCCATGTAAGCCGTCGGTCAAGATGTATACCAAGGTATTTCACCTGTGAATGTTGAGGAACAACTTGATTGTTGATTCGAATGGGGGAACAAGTGTCTCTTCGTAGGGTAAATGTGACATGAACACACTTTTGTTCATTTACTTTTATTCTCCATAAGTTCAACCACAGCTCCAACAGGTTAATATGTTCCTGAAGATATCGGGATGCCTCGTAAGGGTTTTCATGCATACTAAGGCAGGCTGTATCATCGGCAAAAGTAGAAGTGAGGATATTACTGCTCAAAGGCATATCACAGGTATAAATCAAATACAAAACTGGCCCCAGTATACTCCCCTGAGGCACCCCAGATGAAATGGTTTCGGGCACACTCATGAAGTCACCTTCCACGACAGTGAACTTCTGGGCAATAATGTAACTTTCCAAAAGATTTACAATGTTTATTGGTAGATATGTCTTCAATTTTAGAATTAGGCCTTCATGCCACACTTTATCAAATGCCTGAGAGACATCAATAAAGAGGGAAGAACAATACTCTTTTTCTTCAAATGTTCTTCTTATGAAATGAACCAATCTATGACATTGTTCAATGGTGCTGTGCTGACTTCTAAAACCAAATTGATGGTCCGGTATGCATCCATTATCAGCTAGAATTGGGGACAATTTTGTCATGAGAAGTTTTTCAAAGAGCTTCGAAATTGTTGACAGCAAACTTATTGGCCTATATGACTCAGCCTTAGTAAGATCTTTACCCGCCTTTGGAATCATTTTGACCATGGCAAGTTTCCAGCTGTGTGGGTAATACTCCAGTCGTAAAATGCCATTAAAAATGAATAACAGGATTCTAATAGCAATACGAGGCAACTGCATCAGCATCTTGTTACTAATTCCATCAATACCCGGGGCCTTCTTTGGATTGGTTTCAGCAATTAGTTTTTGTACATCAAGCATCTTAAACTTTATGGGTCGAGGGGGTAGAGCAACTACGCTCGGCAAATCAACAGCACCAGTACATGTGTTTGGGGTAAATACGTCTTTTAAATGACCAGCTAATATGTTACCTTTTTCAGTATTAGTTCTTGCCCAACCTCCGGTAGAAGTGCGCAGGGGTGGTTTAGACTCAACGGGTGTTTTAAGTTTTTTAGCAGCGCGCCACAAGGAGTAATTAGATGCTGCTGTGACATCGAGACCTTCCAGATAGTTCTTAAGAGAAGCAGATTTTTCAGATGCAAGCAACTCTTGAAGTCGTTTAGTGCATTCTCTAAGTCTGATTTTATGTTGGGGCGATCTGTGCTGTTGCCATTCCCTTCTAGCTCTTCTTTTTTCACATACGAGACGTTCAATATCCGCAGAATAAATTCTATTAAACCCAGTCTGCGGATGGGAGGTAGTGGCATGTTTAGCAGCCTGTTTAATATTCTCGGTAAGATTGGCAATGTTAAGTTCAATATCATCGGGAGTTCTAAGCCTGATGTTTTCCGTACAATGACTACTGAGATATTTTTTGAACCCCAGCCAGTTAACACGATTTATCATCTTCACATATGGGTGAGGTAAGTCACTTCTTAGTGGGCTACAAATTGTAACGATCGTGGGAGAGTGATCGGAGGAGAGATCATGTGAAGCTTCAACATGAATTAAATCCCTAGGGATATTTTTCATGACCCCAAAATCTATAACATCCGGAATTTTTTGTAAGTCAGTAGGCCAGTAAGTGGGCTCCCCGCTAGAAATGACATCCAAACCCATTTTTGAAATTGTGTTGAACAATGCTCGACCTCTAGGTGTAATAAGACGCGATCCCCAGAACATATGTTTTGCATTGTAGTCTCCAGCTGCTACGAAACAAGGGCCAAGAGTTTTGTAAAAATCCTCGTATTGATCCTCACTGATTGAAAATCTGGGAGGGGAGTAAACTGATGATATCACAAGATTTGAACAAAAATTTTCGATGCAAATATTTGTTGCTTGTAGATGGTCTTCACAAGTGTTCTCAAGAATATAGTGCTTGAGTCTTGACTTTATTAGAATTGCTGATCCTCCGCATGCTCTTCCTCTCGGGTCCTTTGTATCATATAAGGTGTAGCCACTCATTTTAAAAAGGCTTCTCGAAGTCAAATGAGTCTCAGACACCAACATTATATCAATATTCTTCACCGTGAGGAAGTGCTCTAGTTCGTTTCTATGTTGGCGAATGCCGTTTGCGTTCCAGAAACATAACTTTAACGTGTTCATGGCTTGTTAACTAATGCTAGAAGCAGAGTGTTCTGCATTCGCAGCATTTCTTGCATCATGCTAGTCATATTTGTTGTAAAGTTGTTTATAGTTTGCACCAGATTATCAATAGTAGCTTCAAGGCGATTGAAATTAAAGCTTGCATTTGCGTTTGTTGTGTTGTTTGGTGGTGACACTTTTTGAACGGGAATAGAGTTGATCTTCACAGCGTCAGCATACGATACATGTGAAGCGATTGGTTGGGCCATTAGGGGATGAGTAGCGGAGTACGTATTTCCTGCTTGAGCTGGAGTTACTTTAGGCTTTTGGGTCATAGCTTGTTTCACAAAAGAGAATACAGGACATCCTCTGTAGTTAGCAGTGTGATTACCTCCACAATTACTGCACTTTTTTTCCTTTTGATCCTTTGACTTATTGCAAATAGCAGTGTTGTGCAATTCACCGCACACAACGCAAACAGTAGGTAATTTACAATATGTCTTCGTATGGCCATATTCTTGACAATTATGGCACTGTACGGGTCCTGAGCGCTTGTGTGGTTCTTCGACTGTAATTTTCCGGTATAACAGATATTTTAAATTATAAATTGGATGGGTCTCTTTTTTCTTCAATTTTATATCATTTGGCTCCAGTTCAACACGAAATAAAGGTTGGGGGATCTTCTCCCTGTTTATTATATTAGAGACATTTTTCACCTTAAATCCTTGGAGGGTAAGAGCATCTTTTATTTCCTCAGGAACAACATAGGAATCTATGCCCTTCAATACGATCTGTAGGCCTTTAGCACTCTTAAGCTGGAAAGTGTAAAAACTTGTTTTATTTTTCTCAAGTTCTGTAACCATTTTGCGGAAGTCTTTTTCATCATATATTTGAACTTTTGTTTCATCAATGTTACCACGTTTTATTGGAACAATGTGAAATGACTTTTCACCAATGGCCGAGATTAGTTTTTTAATAAGTGTGTTCGAGTTTTTTTGTCTCAGATAGATTGGTGGTGGTTTTGAATTTTTTTTCGAAGATTCTTCGGGTTTATCGCTGTCATCTTGTAATATTTTAAACCGGTTTTGACGATTAGCTGAGGCGGCGTCGTTGTCTCTGGATATTTTCGGAACAGATGAGATTTTTGATGAATTTGGGCTTCGCCCGCGCTTTACTACCGTTACATATCTGTCCATTCCGACAGGCACTTTAGGTTTTTGAATATTATCGTCCATTGTGATAACTGGGTTAAGTGATGAACAAAAGCCCGGAGCGGATAATGGCGCAGACTTAAATAGAGAAGAACTAGGTAACGGTAACGTTAACGAATCACTACTTGGCATTGGAGTAAGCGAAGTTGATCGCTCGCGTATAATTGGCTTCGCCGTTAGAAAAAGACTGTCATCCAATTTTTTCTTTTTATTATTTGCATTAAGAGCTTCAGAACTCACAGTAAAATAGGCATTTCTGCCGTTAGAACTCACTTCACAATTTTTTGTTTTTGAGGTACTCATGCAGAGTATTCCTCAGTCACTTTGTTTGTGTTTTTTTTTTGTTTTCTGTTTTTGTTGTTTCAGATTATATGCAAAATTATTAATGCAAATAAAGCAAATTTCACAAAAACTGTACTTATTACGAATCAGTACTTATTACGAATATATTTTTTTTTTGTATTTTTGTTTGTTTAGTATGTAAAAAAAAATACCGCTAATACGTCTGTTCACTACGAAGGTTCAACAAAGACTGACTTGATTTGATAGAATTTTTTCTTTCGCGAGTAGTGCGAAAAAAGTTTTTTTCCTCAAAAATTATGATGAACTAACCCCTTTGTTTTTTGAAAAAATTACAAAATTTTTTTTTCTTATTTTCGCCAAAACAGAAACTTGGAATGAAAGCCAATACGTTTATCTATCCAACGCAAAATAAACCAAGTCGATATCTTGAAAACTAAGCAAGTTGTGACCAAAATGGTAACCAGTTCTACCAAAAAGTGGCCGATAAAAGGCAGTAGTAGAACTGGTTACCTTTTTGGTCATAACTTGCTTAGTTTTCAAGATATCGACTTGATTTCTTTTGCGTTGGATAGACAAACTTATTGGCTTTAATTCGGATTTTTTCTTCCGCGGGTAGTGCGAAAAAAGTTTTTTTCCTCAAAAATTATGATGAACTAACCCCTTTGTTTTTTTGAAAAAATTACAAAAATTTTTTTTCTTATTTTTGCCAAAACAAAAATTTCGAATGAAAGCCAATACGTTTATCTATCCAACGCAAAAGAAACCAAGTCGATATCTTGAAAACTAAGCAAGTTATGACCAAAAAGGTAACCAGTTCTACTACTGCCGCTTACAGGCCACTTTTTGGTAAAACTGGTTACCATTTTGGTCATAACTTGCTTAGTTTTCAAGATATCGACTTGGTTTCTTTTGCGTTGGATAGATAAATTAATTGGCTTTCATTCGAAATTTTTGTTTTGGCGAAAATAAGAAAAAAAAATTTTGTAATTTTTTCAAAAAAAACAAAGGGGTTAGTTTTTCATAATTTTTGAGGAAAAAAAACTTTTTTCGCACTACCCGCGAAAGAAAAAATTCGAATTAAAGCCAAAAAGTTTGTCTATCCAACGCAAAAGAAATCAAGTCAATATCTTGAAAACTAAGCAAGTTATGACCAAAAAGGTAACCAGTTCTACTACTGCCTTTTATCGGCCACTTTTTGGTAGAACTGGTTACCATTTTGGTCACAACTTGCTTAGTTTTCAAGATATTGACTTGGTTTCTTTTGCGTTGGATAGATAAACGTATTGGCTTTCATTCCAAGTTTCTGTTTTGGCGAAAATAAGAAAAAAAAATTTTGTAATTTTTTCAAAAAAACAAAGGGGTTAGCTCATCATAATTTTTGAGGAAAAAAACTTTTTTCGCACTACCCGCGGAAGAAAAAATCCGAATTAAAGCCAATAAGTTTGTCTATCCAACGCAAAAGAAATCAAGTCGATATCTTGAAAACTAAGCAAGTTATGACCAAAAAGGTAACCAGTTCTACTACTGCCTTTTATCGGCCACTTTTTGGTAGAACTGGTTACCATTTTGGTCACAACTTGCTTAGTTTTCAAGATATTGACTTGGTTTCTTTTGCGTTGGATAGATAAACGTATTGGCTTTCATTCCAAGTTTCTGTTTTGGCGAAAATAAGAAAAAAAAATTTTGTAATTTTTTCAAAAAAACAAAGGGGTTAGCTCATGATAATTTTTGAGCAAAAAAACTTTTTTCGCACTACCCGCGAAAGAAAAAATTCGAATTAAAGCCAATAAGTTTGTCTATCCAACGCAAAAGAAATCAAGTCGATATCTTGAAAACTAAGCAAGTTCTGACCAAAAAGGTAACCAGTTCTACTACTGCCGCTTACAGGCCAATTTTGGTAGAATTGGTTACTATTTTGGTCATAACTTGCTTAGTTTTCAAGATATCGACTTGGTTTCTTTTGCGTTGGATAGATAAATTAATTGGCTTTCATTCGAAATTTTTGTTTTGGCGAAAATAAGAAAAAAAAAATTTGTAATTTTTTCAAAAAAAACAAAGGGGTTAGTTTTTCATAATTTTTGAGGAAAAAAAACTTTTTTCGCACTACCCGCGAAAGAAAAAATTCGAATTAAAGCCAAAAAGTTTGTCTATCCAACGCAAAAGAAATCAAGTCAATATCTTGAAAACTAAGCAAGTTATGACCAAAAAGGTAACCAGTTCTACTACTGCCTTTTATCGGCCACTTTTTGGTAGAACTGGTTACCATTTTGGTCATAACTTGCTTAGTTTTCAAGATATCGACTTGGTTTCTTTTGCGTTGGATAGATAAATTAATTGGCTTTCATTCGAAATTTTTGTTTTGGCGAAAATAAGAAAAAAAAATTTTGTAATTTTTTCAAAAAAACAAAGGGGTTAGTTCATCATAATTTTTGAGGAAAAAAACTTTTTTCGCACTACTCGCGAAAGAAAAAATTCTAATTAAAGCCAATAAGTTTGTCTATCCAACGCAAAAAAACCAAGTCCATATCTTGAAAACTAAGCAAGTTATGACCAAAATGGTAACCAGTTCTACCAAAAAGTGGCCTGTAAGCGGCAGTAGTAGAACTGGTTACCTTTTTGGTCATAACTTGCTTAGTTTTCAAGATATCGACTTGATTTGATAGAATTTTTTCTTTCGCGAGTAGTGCGAAAAAAGTTTTTTTCCTCAAAAATTATGATGAACTAACCCCTTTGTTTTTTTGAAAAAATTACAAAATTTTTTTTTCTTATTTTCGCCAAAACAAAAATTTCGAATGAAAGCCAATTAATTTATCTATCCAACGCAAAAGAAACCAAGTCGATATCTTGAAAACTAAGCAAGTTATGACCAAAATGGTAACCAGTTCTACCAAAAAGTGCCCGGTAAGAGGCAGTAGTAGAACTGGTTACCTTTTTGGTCATAACTTGCTTAGTTTTCAAGATATTGACTTGATTTCTTTTGCGTTGGATAGACAAACTTTTTGGCTTTAATTCGAATTTTTTCTTTCGCGGGTAGTGCGAAAAAAGTTTTTTTGCTCAAAAATTATGATGAGCTAACCCCTTTGTTTTTTGAAAAAATTACAAAATTTTTTTTTCTTATTTTCGCCAAAACAGAAACTTGGAATGAAAGCCAATACGTTTATCTATCCAACGCAAAAGAAACCAAGTCGATATCTTGAAAACTAAGCAAGTTGTGACCAAAATGGTAACCAGTTCTACCAAAAAGTGGCCGATAAAAGGCAGTAGTAGAACTGGTTACCTTTTTGGTCATAACTTGCTTAGTTTTCAAGATATCGACTTGATTTCTTTTGCGTTGGATAGACAAACTTATTGGCTTTAATTCGGATTTTTTCTTTCGCGGGTAGTGCGAAAAAAGTTTTTTTCCTCAAAAATTATGATGAACTAACCCCTTTGTTTTTTTGAAAAAATTACAAAAATTTTTTTTCTTATTTTTGCCAAAACAAAAATTTCGAATGAAAGCCAATACGTTTATCTATCCAACGCAAAAGAAACCAAGTCGATATCTTGAAAACTAAGCAAGTTATGACCAAAATGGTAACCAGTTCTACCAAAAAGTGGCCTGTAAGCGGCAGTAGTAGAACTGGTTACCTTTTTGGTCATAACTTGCTTAGTTTTCAAGATATTGACTTGATTTCTTTTGCGTTGGATAGACAAACTTATTGGCTTTAATTCGAATTTTTTCTTTCGCGGGTAGTGCGAAAAAAGTTTTTTTCCTCAAAAATTATGATGAACTAACCCCTTTGTTTTTTTTGAAAAAATTACAAAAAATTTTTTTCTTATTTTTGCCAAAACAAAAATTTCGAATGAAAGCCAATACGTTTATCTATCCAACGCAAAAGAAACCAAGTCGATATCTTGAAAACTAAGCAAGTTATGACCAAAATGGTAACCAGTTCTACCAAAAAGTGGCCTGTAAGCGGCAGTAGTAGAACTGGTTACCTTTTTGGTCATAACTTGCTTAGTTTTCAAGATATTGACTTGATTTCTTTTGCGTTGGATAGACAAACTTATTGGCTTTAATTCGAATTTTTTCTTTCGCGGGTAGTGCGAAAAAAGTTTTTTTCCTCAAAAATTATGATGAACTAACCCCTTTGTTTTTTTTTGAAAAAATTACAAAAAATTTTTTTCTTATTTTCGCCAAAACAAAAATTTCGAATGAAAGCCAATACGTTTATCTATCCAACGCAAAAGAAACCAAGTCGATATCTTGAAAACTAAGCAAGTTATGACCAAAATGGTGACCAGTTCTACCAAAAGTGCCCGGTAAGAGGCAGTAGTAGAACTGGTTACCTTTTTGGTCATAACTTGCTTAGTTTTCAAGATATCGACTGGGTTTCTTTTGCGTTGGATAGATAAACGTATTGGCTTTCATTAGAAATTTTTTTTGGCGAAAATAAGAAAAAAAAATTTTGTAACTTTTAAAAAAAAACAAAGGGGTTAGTTCATCATAATTTTTGAGGAAAAAAACTTTTTTCGCACTACTCGCGAAAGAAAAAATTCGAATTAAAGCCAATAAGTTTGTCTATCCAACGCAAAAGAAATCAAGTCGATATCTTGAAAACTAAGCAAGTTATGACCAAAAAGGTAACCAGTTCTACTACTGCCTCTTACCGGGCACTTTTTGGTAGAACTGGTCACCATTTTGGTCATAACTTGCTTAGTTTTCAAGATATCGACTGGGTTTCTTTTGCGTTGGATAGATAAAGGTATTGGCTTTCATTCGAAATTTTTGTTTTGGCGAAAATAAGAAAAAAAAATTTTTGTAACTTTAAAAAAAAAACAAAGGGGTTAGTTCACCATAATTTTTGAGGAAAAAAACTTTTTTCGCACTACCCGCGAAAGAAAAAATTCGAATTAAAGCCAATAAGTTTGTCTATCCAACGCAAAAGAAATCAAGTCGATATCTTGAAAACTAAGCAAGTTATGACCAAAAAGGTAACCAGTTCTACTACTGCCTCTTACCGGGCACGAAAATTCGAATTAAAGCCAATAAGTTTGTCTATCCAACGCAAAAGAAATCAAGTCAATATCTTGAAAACTAAGCAAGTTATGACCAAAAAGGTAACCAGTTCTACTACTGCCTCTTACCGGGCACGAAAATTCGAATTAAAGCCAATAAGTTTGTCTATCCAACGCAAAAGAAATCAAGTCGATATCTTGAAAACTAAGCAAGTTATGACCAAAAAGGTAACCAGTTCTACTACTGCCTCTTACCGGGCACTTTTTGGTAGAACTGGTCACCATTTTGGTCATAACTTGCTTAGTTTTCAAGATATCGACTGGGTTTCTTTTGCGTTGTATTGGCTTTCATTCGAAATTTTTGTTTTGGCGAAAATAAGAAAAAAATTTTTTGTAATTTTTTCAAAAAAACAAAGGGGTTAGTTCATCATAATTTTTGAGGAAAAAAACTTTTTTCGCACTACCCGCGAAAGAAAAAATTCGAATTAAAGCCAATCTAGTTTGTCTATCCAACGCAAAAGAAATCAAGTCGATATCTTGAAAACTAAGCAAGTTATGACCAAAAAGGTAACCAGTTCTACTACTGCCGCTTACAGGCCACTTTTTGGTAGAACTGGTTACCATTTTGGTCATAACTTGCTTAGTTTTCAAGATATCGACTTGGTTTCTTTTGCGTTGGATAGATAAACGTATTAGCTTTCATTCCAAGTTTCTGTTTTGGCGAAAATAAGAAAAAAATTTTTGTAATTTTTTCAAAAAAACAAAGGGGTTAGTTCATCATAATTTTTGAGGAAAAAAACTTTTTTCGCACTACCCGCGAAAGAAAAAATTCGAATTAAAGCCAATAAGTTTGTCTATCCAACGCAAAAGAAATCAAGTCGATATCTTGAAAACTAAGCAAGTTATGACCAAAAAGGTAACCAGTTCTACTACTGCCTCTTACCGGCCACTTTTTGGTAGAACTGGTTACCATTTTGGTTATAACTTGCTTAGTTTTCAAGATATCGACTTGGTTTCTTTTGCGTTGGATAGATAAATGTATTGGCTTTCATTCCAAGTTTCTGTTTTGGCGAAAATAAGAAAAAAAAATTTTTGTAATTTTTTCAAAAAAACAAAGGGGTTAGTTCATCATAATTTTTGAGGAAAAAAACTTTTTTCGCACTACCCGCGAAAGAAAAAATTCGAATTAAAGCCAATAAGTTTGTCTATCCAACGCAAAAGAAATCAAGTCGATATCTTGAAAACTAAGCAAGTTATGACCAAAAAGGTAACCAGTTCTACTACTGCCTCTTACCGGCCACTTTTTGGTAGAACTGGTTACCATTTTGGTCATAACTTGCTTAGTTTTCAAGATATCGACTTGGTTTTTTTTGCGTTGGATAGATAAACGTATTGGCTTTCATTCGAAATTTTTGTTTTGGCGAAAATAAGAAAAAAAAAATTTTGTAATTTAAAAAAAAAACAAAGGGGTTAGTTCATCATAATTTTTGAGGAAAAAAACTTTTTTCGCACTACCCGCGAAAGAAAAAATTCGAATTAAAGCCAATAAGTTTGTCTATCCAACGCAAAAGAAATCAAGTCGATATCTTGAAAACTAAGCAAGTTATGACCAAAAAGGTAACCAGTTCTACTACTGCCTCTTACCGGCCACTTTTTGGTAGAACTGGTTACCATTTTGGTCATAACTTGCTTAGTTTTCAAGATATCGACTTGGTTTTTTTTGCGTTGGATAGATAAACGTATTGGCTTTCATTCGAAATTTTTGTTTTGGCGAAAATAAGAAAAAAAAAATTTTGTAATTTAAAAAAAAAACAAAGGGGTTAGTTCATCATAATTTTTGAGGAAAAAAACTTTTTTCGCACTACCCGCGAAAGAAAAAATTCGAATTAAAGCCAATAAGTTTGTCTATCCAACGCAAAAGAAATCAAGTCGATATCTTGAAAACTAAGCAAGTTATGACCAAAAAGGTAACCAGTTCTACTACTGCCTCTTACCGGCCACTTTTTGGTAGAACTGGTTACCATTTTGGTCATAACTTGCTTAGTTTTCAAGATATCGACTTGATTTTTTTTGCGTTGGATAGATAAACGTATTGGCTTTCATTCGAAATTTTTGTTTTGGCGAAAATAAGAAAAAAAAATTTTGTAATTTTAAAAAAAAAACAAAGGGGTTAGTTCATCATAATTTTTGAGAAAAAAAACTTTTTTCGCACTACCCGCGAAAGAAAAAATTCGAATTAAAGCCAATAAGTTTGTCTATCCAACGCAAAAGAAATCAAGTCGATATCTTGAAAACTAAGCAAGTTATGACCAAAAAGGTAACCAGTTCTACTACTGCCTCTTACCGGCCACTTTTTGGTAGAACTGGTTACCATTTTGGTCATAACTTGCTTAGTTTTCAAGATATCGACTTGGTTTTTTTTGCGTTGGATAGATAAACGTATTGGCTTTCATTCGAAATTTTTGTTTTGGCGAAAATAAGAAAAAAAAAATTTTGTAATTTAAAAAAAAAACAAAGGGGTTAGTTCATCATAATTTTTGAGGAAAAAAACTTTTTTCGCACTACCCGCGAAAGAAAAAATTCGAATTAAAGCCAATAAGTTTGTCTATCCAACGCAAAAGAAATCAAGTCGATATCTTGAAAACTAAGCAAGTTATGTTCAAAAAGGTAACCAGTTCTACTACTGCCGCTTACAGGCCACTTTTTGGTAGAACTGGTTACCATTTTGGTCATAACTTGCTTAGTTTTCAAGATATCGACTTGGTTTCTTTTGCGTTGGATAGATAAATTAATTGGCTTTCATTCGAAATTTTTGTTTTGGCGAAAATAAGAAAAAAAAAATTTTGTAATTTTAAAAAAAAAACAAAGGGGTTAGTTCATCATAATTTTTGAGGAAAAAAACTTTTTCGCACTACCCGCGAAAGAAAAAATTCGAATTAAAGCCAATAAGTTTGTCTATCCAACGCAAAAGAAATCAAGTCGATATCTTGAAAACTAAGCAAGTTATGACCAAAAAGGTAACCAGTTCTACTACTGCCTCTTACCGGCCACTTTTTGGTAGAACTGGTTACCATTTTGGTCATAACTTGCTTAGTTTTCAAGATATCGACTTGATTTTTTTTGCGTTGGATAGATAAACGTATTGGCTTTCATTCGAAATTTTTGTTTTGGCGAAAATAAGAAAAAAAAATTTTGTAATTTTTAAAAAAAAACAAAGGGGTTAGTTCATCATAATTTTTGAGAAAAAAAACTTTTTTCGCACTACCCGCGAAAGAAAAAATTCGAATTAAAGCCAATAAGTTTGTCTATCCAACGCAAAAGAAATCAAGTCGATATCTTGAAAACTAAGCAAGTTATATTCAAAAAGGTAACCAGTTCTACTACTGCCGCTTACAGGCCACTTTTTGGTAGAACTGGTTACCATTTTGGTCATAACTTGCTTAGTTTTCAAGACATCGACTTAGTTTTTTTTTGCTTTGGATAGATAAACGTATTGGCTTTCATTCGAAATTTTTGTTTTGGCGAAAATAAGAAAAAAAAAATTTTGTAATTTAAAAAAAAAACAAAGGGGTTAGTTCATCATAATTTTTGAGGAAAAAAACTTTTTTCGCACTACCCGCGAAAGAAAAAATTCGAATTAAAGCCAATAAGTTTGTCTATCCAACGCAAAAGAAATCAAGTCGATATCTTGAAAACTAAGCAAGTTATGTTCAAAAAGGTAACCAGTTCTACTACTGCCTCTTACCGGCCACTTTTTGGTAGAACTGGTTACCATTTTGGTCATAACTTGCTTAGTTTTCAAGATATCGACTTGGTTTCTTTTGCGTTGGATAGATAAATGTATTCGAAATTTTTGCTTTGGCGAAAATAAAAAAAAATTTTGGTAATTTTTTCAAAAAAACAAAGGGGTTAGTTCATCATAATTTTTGAGGAAAAAAACTTTTTTCGCACTACCCGCGAAAGAGAAAATTCGAATTAAAGCCAATAAGTTTGTCTATCCAACGCAAAAGAAATCAAGTCGATATCTTGAAAACTAAGCAAGTTATGACCAAAAGGGTAACCAGTTCTACTACTGCCTCTTACCGGGCACTTTTTGGTAGAACTGGTTAAAATTTTGGTCATAACTTGCTTAGTTTTCAAGATATCGACTTGGTTTCTTTTGCGTTGGATAGATGAACGTATTGGCTTTCATTCGAAATTTTTTTTTGGCGAAAATAAGAAAAAAAATTTTTTGTAATTTTTTCAAAAAAACAAATTTTTGAGGAAAAAAACTTTTTTCGCACTACCCGCGAAAGAAAAAATTCGAATTAAAGCCAATAAGTTTGTCTATCCAACGCAAAAGAAATCAAGTCGAAATCTTGAAAACTAAGCAAGTTATGACCAAAAAGGTAACCAGTTCTACTACTGCCGCTTACAGGCCACTTTTTGGTAGAACTGGTTACCATTTTGGTCATAACTTGGTTAGTTTTCAAGATATCGACTTGGTTTCTTTTGCGTTGGATAGATAAACGTATTGGCTTTCATTCGAAATTTTTTTTTTTGGCGAAAATAAGAAAAAAAATTTTTTGTAATTTTTTCAAAAAAACAAAGGGGTTAGTTCATCATAATTTTTGAGGAAAAAAACTTTTTTCGCACTGCCCGCGAAAGAAAAAATTCGAATTAAAGCCAATAAGTTTGTCTATCCAACGCAAAAGAAATCAAGTCGATATCTTGAAAACTAAGCAAGTTATGACCAAAAAGGTAACCAGTTCTACTACTGCCGCTTACAGGCCACTTTTTGGTAGAACTGGTTACCATTTTGGTCATAGGTTAGGTTAGGTTAGGTTGATTGGAGGGGTGTGATAGCCCATGTCATACGACATACACTTAAGCCAGTGAAGGCTTGTTGTGCGCTCCCTTTTAATTATCAGACACAAACTGCCAGAGTTCTGCGGCAGGATTCGAACCTGGGACCTTCGCACTACGAGTCTAGTACACTACCTACTAGTCTACGAAGGTCAGTTTTGGTCATAACTTGCTTAGTTTTCAAGATATCGACTTGGTTTCTTTTGCGTTGGATAGATAAACGTATTGGCTTTCATTCCAAGTTTCTGTTTTGGCGAAAATAAGAAAAAAAATTTTTGTAATTTTTTCAAAAAAACAAAGGGGTTAGTTCATCATAATTTTTGAGGAAAAAAACTTTTTTCGCACTACCCGCGAAAGAAAAAATTCGAATTGAAGCCAATAAGTTTGTCTATCCAACGCAAAAGAAATCAAGTCGATATCTTGAAAACTAAGCAAGTTATGACCAAAAATGTAACCAGTTCTACTACTGCCTTTTACCGGCCACTTTTTGGTAGAACTGGTTACCATTTTGGTCATAACTTGCTTAGTTTTCAAGATATCGACTTGGTTTCTTTTGCGTTGGATAGATAAATGTATTGGCTTTCATTCGAAATTTTTGTTTTGGCGAAAATAAGAAAAAATAAATTTTTGTAATTTTTTCAAAAAAACAAAGGGGTTAGTTCATCATAATTTTTGAGGAAAAAAACTTTTTTCGCACTACCCGCGAAAGAAAAAAATCAAATTAAAGCCAATAAGTTTGTCTATCCAACGCAAAAGAAATCAAGTCAATATCTTGAAATCTAAGCAAGTTATGACCAAAAAGGTAACCAGTTCTACTACTGCCTCTTACCGGCTACTGTTTGGTAGAACTGGTTACCATTTTGGTCATAACTTGCTTAGTTTTCAAGATATCGACTTGGTTTCTTTTGCGTTGGATAGATAAATGTATTGGCTTTCATTCGAAATTTTTGTTTTGGCGAAAATAAGAAAAAATAAATTTTTGTAATTTTTTCAAAAAAACAAAGGGGTTAGTTCATCATAATTTTTGAGGAAAAAAACTTTTTTCGCACTACCCGCGAAAGAAAAAATTCGAATTGAAGCCAATAAGTTTGTCTATCCAACGCAAAAGAAATCAAGTCAATATCTTGAAAACTAAGCATGTTATGACCAAAAAGGTAACCAGTTCTACTACTGCCTCTTACCGGTCACTTTTTGGTAGAACTGGTTACCATTTTGGTCATAACTTGCTTAGTTTTCGAGATATCGACTTGGTTTCTTTTGCGTTGGATAGATAAATGTATTGGCTTTCATTCGAAATTTTTATTTTGGCGAAAATAAAAAAAAATAAATTTTTGTAATTTTTTCAAAAAAACAAAGGGGTTAGTTCATCATAATTTTTGAGAAAAAAACTTTTTTCGCACTACCCGCGAAAGAAAAAATTCGAATTGAAGCCAATAAGTTTGTCTATCCAGCGCAAAAGAAATCAAATCGATATCTTGAAAACTAAGCAAGTTATGACCAAAAAGGTAACCAGTTCTACTACTGCCTCTTACCGGCCACTTTTTGGTAGAACTAGTTACCATTTTGGTCATAACTTGCTTAGTTTTCAAGATATCGACTTGGTTTCTTTTGCGTTGGATAGATAAGTGTATTGGCTTTCACTCGAAATTTTTGTTTTGGCGAAAATAAGAAAAAATAAATTTTTGTAATTTTTTCAAAAAAACAAAGGGGTTAGTTCATCATAATTTTTGAGGAAAAAAACTTTTTTCGCACTACCCGCGAAAAAAAAAATTCGAATTGAAGCCAATAAGTTTGTCTATCCAACGCAAAAGAAATCAAATCGATATCTTGAAACCTAAGCAAGTTATGACCAAAAAGGTAACCAGTTCTACTACTGCCTCTTACCGGCCACTTTTTGGTAGAACTGGTTACCGTTTTGGTCATAACTTGCTTAGTTTTCAAGATATCGACTTGGTTTCTTTTGCGTTGGATAGATAAACGTATTGGTTTTCACTCAAAATTTTTGTTTTGACGAAAATAAGAAAAAATAAATTTTTGTAATTTAAAAAAAAAAACAAAGGGGTTAGTTCATTATAATTTTTGAGGAAAAAAACTTTTTTCGCACTAACCGCGAAAGAAAAAATTCGAATTAAAGCCAATAAGTTTGTCTATCCAACGCAAAAGAAATCAAGTCAATATCTTGAAAACTAAGCAAGTTATGACCAAAAAGGTAACCAGTTCTACTACTGCCTCTTACCGGCCACTTTTTGGTAGAACTGGTTACCATTTTGGTTATAACTTGCTTAGTTTTCAAGATATCGACTTGGTTTCTTTTGCGTTGGATAGATAAATGTATTGGCTTTCATTCCAAGTTTCTGTTTTGGCGAAAATAAGAAAAAAAAATTTTTGTAATTTTTTCAAAAAAACAAAGGGGTTAGTTCATCATAATTTTTGAGAAAAAAACTTTTTTCGCACTACCCGCGAAAGAAAAAATTCGAATTGAAGCCAATAAGTTTGTCTATCCAACGCAAAAGAAATCAAATCGATATCTTGAAAACTAAGCAAGTTATGACCAAAAAGGTAACCAGTTCTACTACTGCCTCTTACCGGCCACTTTTTGGTAGAACTGGTTACCATTTTGGTCATAACTTGCTTAGTTTTCAAGATATCGACTTGGTTTCTTTTGCGTTGGATAGATAAGTGTATTGGCTTTCACCCGAAATTTTTGTTTTGGCGAAAATAAGAAAAAATAAATTTTTGTAATTTTTTCAAAAAAACAAAGGGGTTAGTTCATCATAATTTTTGAGAAAAAAACTTTTTTCGCACTACCCGCGAAAGAAAAAATTCGAATTGAAGCCAATAAGTTTGTCTATCCAACGCAAAAGAAATCAAGTTAATATCTTGAAAACTAAGCAAGTTATGACCAAAAAGGTAACCAGTTCTACTACTGCCTCTTACCGGCCACTTTTTGGTAGAACTGGTTACCGTTTTGGTCAGATAAACATATTGGCTTTCATTCGAAGTTTTTGTTTTGGCGAAAATAAGAAAAAATAAATTTTTGTAATTTTTTCAAAAAAAAACAAAGGGGTTAGTTCATCATAATTTTTGAGGAAAAAAACTTTTTTCGCACTACCCGCGAAAGAAAAAATTTGAATTAAAGCCAATACATTTATCTATCCAACGCAAAAGAAACCAAGTCGATATCTTGAAAACTAAGCAAGTTATGACCAAAACGGTAACCAGTTCTACTAAAAAGTTGCCGGGAATACATTATGCATCCGATAACGGATCTCCAATGAAAATAAAGAGCTGAGAGTTTCAAAGGGGCGTGCTGTTGCTAAGGTTGGCATCGCAGACCTGCGCAGCCACTCTTAAGGAGTTGGTAGAAAGAATCTCTCCGCCATGGAAAGGCTGTAAGCTGGAACTGGTGGAAGGAAGAAATATACCAACTTTAACCAAGGCAACCTTCTACATCAAAGGATGGGGATGCAAATTCACATCCGACCGTGTTTTGGAGGTTATTGGTAAACAAAACAAAGAACTGGCGGTAGAGAAATGGGAGGTGTTCCACAGAGAGGAGGACCAAAATGGAACTCTTTTTGTGGTGGGCATCGACCAAGGATCTATTTCCAGCCTTTCCAAATCTGAAGGGAAGGTGTTCTTTGTGTCAAAAGCTGTCTATTTCAAAATAGGCAAGTCCTGTATCGGCAGCTAGAGGAAAACCACCCCCATCAACGACAGGGCAAGCACAGCACAGGCTGCATTTAGCCAAAATCAGGTGGGTGTCTCGGAGGTCAAGACGGCCAAGGAGGAGTTGGAGCAAAATATCACCAACTCCCAAGAGGACCGCCTATTAGAAGAATGATGTGGGAGGTCATCCAAATTAACCTCCATCGGAGCGAGACGGCAACTCACGCTTTGATGGAGAAAATTAACAAAGGTAAGATACATGTGACATTAATACAAGAACCCTGCACGACAAAAAACAGGGTTAATGGATTAAACCATGTAAACTACCAATTATTTTATGCTAAACCAGGTAATCGTCCGAGGACCTGTATTCTTAGTCACAAAAATTTATGCTTTCTGTTATCCACAGAGTTGTCAATAGCAGAGGCAACAGTACTGAAGCAGGGAAATGGGAACATATGCCTAGCATCAGTATACTTGCCGTATGATGCACCGACACTACCACCAACGTCGGAATTACAACACTTGGTTGAAGATTGCAGAACAAAAGGTAGGAAAGTACTAATCGGATGCGATACTAATTCGCATCATATTGCATGGGGTAGTACTAACATTAATAAAAGGGGACAGGCTCTTTTAGAATTTCTGAATACTAACGATCTATTAACTGTTAATACTGGTAATACGCCTACCTTTATTAATAGAATTAGAGCGGAGGTATTAGATGTAACCATATGTTCTGAAAACGTAATCGATGAAATTGCTGAATGGAGGGTTCTGAACGAGCACTCATTCTCAGATCATCGTTATATTATGTTTAAATTTGCAAGGCAACCGCCAGAACCTATAACCTTTCGAAACAGGGCTAGAACTGATTGGGCAAAATTCGAAAGGTCACTTGATTCTCATTTAGGGCAGGTTTCTTTCAATCGCCTAGAAAGAGAGGACATAGACAGTAAAGTCAAAATTATTACGGACGCTTTAGTTGAGTCGTTTGAAGAGAGTTGCCCACTTCGGGAAAGAAAATCCCCATACGAGAAACCCTGGATGACAGGGGAGATTCGGGCAATGGGGAGGGAAGTCCGCCGACTCTATAATAGAGCGAAACGTAAAAGATTACCAGTATATTGGGAGGATTATCGTGATAAACTCCGAAATTACAACAAGAGAATAAGAACTGCTAAACGTACATCCTGGAGGCTTTTCTGTGAACAGGTGGACAGTGTAAGCGACGTTTCTAAAATTAAAACATTTTTGTCAAAAGCCCACATACAGGCTGAATCATTAGTGGATGAAACGGGCAAGACAATTGAAAATGTGGAGGAAACCATTAAACTCCTCATGGATGCACATTTTCCATGCAGCCCGTCCGAACTTTCGGCTATGCTGGACGATGGGAGAAGTGGTGAACATGAGGTGCCTATTATCAGCGATAGGATGGTTATGGAAGCGATAAAAAGCTTCTCTCCGTTTAAGGCTGCGGGTCCGGATGGTATCTTTCCGGCGCTCCTGCAGAAAGGGATGAATTTAGTTTCGACACCTCTTGCAGGAATTTATAATGCATGCCTAACACACGCATATATTCCAGTAGGCTGGCAGGAGGCGAGGGTATTGTTTATCCCCAAACCTGGCAAGCCAAATTATTCTTCACCAAAGGCTTATAGACCAATAAGCCTAACTTCCTTCTTGCTGAAAACCATGGAGAGGATAATCGACGACATGGTTAAAGGCAGGATCGCAGGCCATATGCTGAGGTTCAAGCAACACGCATACGTCAAAGGTAGATCAGTGGACACTGCATTGCATAATGTGGTGTACTTTATAGAAAGGTCTCTTAATGAAAAGATGTACACTCTCGCGGTTTGCATTGACATTGAGGGGGCTTTCAACAACGTGCATACCGACACACTTATCCATTCTCTGGACCAGTTTAATGTCAACCAGGTGATACGCGACTGGATTGGCAATATGCTAAGAAACAGATGGATTAATTGTGAGGCGCACAATGTAAGTATAAGAAAAAGGGTGCAATGTGGAATTCCACAAGGGGGATTTTATCACCCCTTCTATGGACCACAACAATACATACCCTTATTAGGATTCTGACCGATGAGGGATTCGAGACAGTCTGCTACGCAGATGAAGTCATGATACTTCTGAAGGGAAGGGATCCAAATCATTTGCGCAGGAAGGCCGAAGAGGCATTAACCCTGGCACACAACTGTGCTCAACCAACGTTAACCCAGAAAAAACTGAAATTGGCCTATTTACAAGAAAGACGAAGATAGCTCCATATGATGAGCCGCGCTTTCTTGAAAGGACAATAAATATTTCCGACAGGGTGAAGTATCTAGAAGTCATTCTCGATCAGAAATTAAAAAGGAAAGACCACATAAATTAAAGAGTCAAAAAGGCTCATATATGTTGGTCAAGCTGTAAACGGGCCATGAGCACAAGATGGAGGCTGAATCCAGAGATGACAAACTGGCTTTATAGTAGCATTATCAGGTCGATTATGACCTATGCTTCTATAGTGTGGTGGACATCGATGGAATATAAATGCAACATGAAAACAATACATAAGGTTCAGAGAACCTGCTGTCTTGGTATAAGTGGGATCTTCCGAACGACATCAACAGGGGCAATGGAAACAATATTATCTATCCAGCCAACCGAAATTCGTATAAAATACGAAGCGGCTCTTGCAGCAAAACGACTAAAGGTGATGGGTGAGTGGATCGATCAAGAACACGAAGCGCATCATCAACGAATCTTTACGGCCATAGGAGAGTCTATACAGAAAAAATGTCGCAAATGACCGCATACCGGAGACTAGACTAGAGACCAACTGCGGAACATTGATCCCCGACATCCATTCCTGGTTGACCGACCCTTGGAACCAGATCCCCATGGGGCTTCATTGTTATTGGATGGATCAAGGTCGAGAGGGAAAACGGGACTTGGTGTTTATATAGAAAACACCACGGAACTGTTTTTCCGCCTGCCGGACTATTGCACAGTTTTGCAAGCGGAAGTTCGGGCGATAACGGAGTGTATCAGGGAACTCAATGTAATGGGGAGGTCAGGACTTGTGAATATATGTATTCACAGATAGTCAGATGGCCATTAGAGCAATCTCAGCGGAACGCACTACATCACGTACAGTTTGGGATTGCATAAACGCTATTAACAGTTACTCGACACATGGTGAAGTGCGCATCATATGGGTGCTTGTTCACGCGGGGATAACTGGAAATGAGAGGGCAAACTCGTTTGCTTCTAGGGCAACAGAGTTAGGTAATATAAGCTTGGAATGCGCGAAAACTTTCGATGCAGTTAAATCCGAGCTAAAGACTTGGGCACATAGAACCCATTCAAGTCTCTGGAATAACAGAACCATGGGAATCAATACAAAAATTCTATGGGAAGATCCAGACGAGAGAAGAACGAGGGAGCTGCTAAGACTTAGCAAGTCCGAACTAAGTAGAATAATGGGAGTTGTCACAGGGCACTCTCAACTACTGGCACATCTTAAACGCATGGGAATAACGGGAGGAGATGAATGTAGAGCATGTGGGGAGGAGAACGAAACATTGGAACACTATTTGTGCCAATGCTCCGACTTCTCACAAATAAGGTCCCGATATCTTGGGGGTGACATCTTTCCGGACATAAGCCGATTACGGGGAATATGCTGGAGGAAATTAAGGAAATTTTTGTGTTTTTCTTCCGACGGGGTTTGTTTGAATTTGGGACGATTTTCCGTCATCCCACGTCAAATTTGGTTTGTAAACAGACCGGTTTCGGCTTTGTGCCATCTTCAGTGTTCTCTTGAGTACTCAAGTATTCAAATTGAAATTAAGGAACTTTGTGAGTGACACGGAGTTTCTCTAGACCTTTGGGTTAATATGTTATGGTTAAACTCAAGGGAGCGCACAACAAGTCTTCACTGGCTTAGGTGTATGTCGTATGACATGGGCTATCATACCCCTCCAATCAATCTAACCTACTAAAAAGTAGCCGGTAAGAGGCAGTAGTAGAACTGGTTACCTTTTTGGTCATAACTTGCTTAGTTTTCAAGATATCGACTTGATTTCTTTTGCATTGGATAGACAAACTTATTGGCTTTAATTCGAATTTTTTTTTGCGGGTAATGCGAAAAAAGTTTTTTCCTCAAAAATTATGATGAACTAACCCTTGTTTTTTTGAAAAAATTAAAAAAAAAAATTTTCTTATTTTCGCCAAAACAAAAATTTCGAATACTTTTATCTATCCAACGAAAAATAAACCAAGTTGATATCTTGAAAACTAAGCAAGTTATGACCAAAAAGGTTACCAGTTCTACTACTGCCTCTTACCGGCTCCTTTTTAGTTAGTAGGTTAGATTGATAGGAGGGGTATGATAGCCCATGTTATTTTCTTTCTTGGGCAAGTTAGATTTGCTTACTTTTGTTTTTGTTTTTTTTTAGCTAATCAGGCCTAATATGTTTTATGACAATAAATTTCAAAATTATTCATTTCATATTTTCCCGACGTTTCGTGAATTGTTTGTTCATTTTATCCAGGGATTCGTCTATTTTATTAAAATATTAATATTTATTATTTTAATAATATTTAATATTTTAATAAAATAGACGAATCCCTGGATAAAGTGAAAAAAAAAATTCACGAAACGTCGGGAAAATTTTGATGTTGTTCTCCAGTGTTGTTGTTTTCTTTTGTCATTTCTTTTTGTCTGCAGAAACACCCAGAGTTCACGGCAGGAATTGAACCTGCAACCCTCAGACTACTAGTCTAGTACACTAGTTTAGTACATTAGCCATGCGTCTACAGGTGCACCCAAATGTGATATACATATAAGTATGTTAAGTTCCCTTAACTTTTTAAACTATACACCTCGTGGCCAAAATTGCAACAGTGTCGAATAAAACTGCCAATATGTTAATGTATTGTGGTTTTTTATAAAATGTGTCTTTTTATTTATTTGAAATTTCGATTTATTTTTTCATATTATGTATTGTTTTAAATACTCGTATGTTTGTTGTTGTTCTATTACATATTTATTTTTAATATGAGTTAGTAAGTGTATTTATGTGTATTTTGTGTATTATTTACTCGGTCATTTGATAAATGTATTTTATTTTTAATGTAAATGTTTTCGTATTTTAGTTTTATTTGTAAATTTTATGAAATGTATGAAAAAACGTCTTATGAAACATTTTAAATGTAGATTTTTAGAATTGAGTACTAATTTCTTTTTATTGGTCACAATATTTTTCTTTTATATTATTTATAAATAAATATTTATTTGTTTATGATGTTTAGGTTTTTAATTACACATTTTCATAGATTTTATTGTAAATCATAGTTAAATACCATATTTTGTTAGTATTTTAATTCGTATTACTATTTTGTTATGTGTTATTAGAAAATTAATTTTTTTTCTCTACAATTCCACTAACGTAAGAAAATATATATTTGAATACTAGTATAAAACTTCTTTAAATTGTTTAATTTCTAAGTAAAAAAATGTATATAAAGAATTAGAGAATAGTTTTTAGGCAGATTTGAATACAGATTTTGTGTTTCAAACAAATTATTTAGGTTTGCATATGTACATCATCTTACACCATTTAATTGTCAAATGTATTGAAATTATATAATATATTATACTACAATAATTCAACTCTGTTTAATTCATTGGAGTGGTTAAGCCTTTTCTTTCCTGGAAGGAAATTGAAAACTGATATTGAAACTCTCTTTCGCTTGAAATTGTCTAAAGCAACTCTAGCTCAGTAATCTCCTCTCTACGCCCAGGACTAATTTATTAATCATCATAAACTCTAAAAAGATATGTAGTTCAAATATTACAATATACTTATGTTCTGAATTCAAGGTGATTTCAAATCACGAACAATTTTAAAATCACGTTGGATATTTTATAGTGTTCTTTCTGCAAATTAACCGATCTAATTTTTTCGAAATCACGAATAAACACCTGATTAGTATTTTTTTACAATTCTCTAGAATATATGTCACCAGTTATATATGTACATATTGGTAAGATATATCGTGCGCTTACTGCGGAGAAAGCATAAGTAACATAATTTTTATATTTAGTTTTTCATTGCATTCGATAATTTACGATCTCTAAAATTAAGTCCCTAAAATTTTATAATCGTTAAAAGTAGCATCACAAACTTAGAACAAAATAAACATTTCAATATCCATAAAACTCAGTACAAAGGCAGGTAATAAAAACACGTCTGCTGTGAAAATGTATGTTTTTAATATACGGTATTGTCTAAACCAAATTCAGTGTGTAATTGTTGTTCGAGAGCCGTTCTTTCCGATTTATATATGGCTGTGTTTGTGTGTGTGTGTGTGTGTGTGTGTGTATATATGTATGCAAACTTCTCATAACTTTAGAACGGGTGAACTAATCGAAACAAAATTAACAGCATTCTAATTCTGACCTTCCTAACACGATGCGCCATATCCTGTGAATATGAATCCTAGATTTTTCTGAAAATAATTTTTTCGAAAAAATTTACTTATGGCATATGTTGAAATAAATTTCAACTTTTTTGCTGTAGAAATATCGTTGCCAAAGATTTTGAACTGAAACTGTTAGAAATATTTTTAAACTCGTATCATGAATAAGGAGGTCTTTAAGAACTGAAACATAATTATGATGGTGTAAGATTTAATGCAAATGGCTGTCCAATGGTTGTTATTATTGTATTTCTTAAGTGAAGTTTAAATTTCTTGGATATTCCTTTTTTATTTTTAATTTATATATAACATGTTCTACAAAATTTTATTTTATTTTTACCTTGTTTTATTTTTTTCTTTTGTACTAAATATAGTTTTCGCCATATATTTAGTTTTAATTAATTTGTATTACTACATAAATCTTTCATAAATGTATTTTTTTTTATTTATTTCAAAGTTGTTGAAATTTTTATATATTGTTGTTCTTTTATAAATATTAATTTAAATCAGTCAGATAGGCTTACAATTTTTTTATTTATTTTGTTTGTAATAATATCTTGGTTTGTAAATTTTTTACATGTATAAATTTATTATTTTTATTGTTATCAATTTATTATTATTTTAATATTATAACGAGTTGAATGATTTCGTTTTTAGATTACTTTCATGGTTGGAAAAGATAAAAGCTTTCAAAACAAATATTGAAAAACAAAACTTTTGAAAAATATTTTATTTTAGAAATTGCCTTTAATTGAATTTTTAAAATTTAAGTTTAATTAATTATGGTTTTAAAACAATCTTTTACAGTTTGAAAGCTTTTTACGCTTCATTAAAACACAGAACAAGATCAGAAGTTTCAAATATTTGACGCAACTATATTTGTATTCAATAATTTGAAAATTAAATTTATATATCGTTTCCCAAATCCCGTGTGGCCTTATAATTACATAACAACGCCAAATGTAGTTTTAAATTCTTTTTCAACCAAAAAAGCTTTTTTTCATAGAAGAGCAAAGAAGGTCTTTTTAAAAAGAAGAATTTTTGAAATTATTTTTATGACGAAAAAAAATATGTCTTTAAACTAGTTTATAGAAATTATAATTAAAGCTTTTTGAATTATAGGTAACGATATCTGATATAAACTTTGCATCTTTATTTTATTTTTACGCCTGGCTAAAAATAACCACCCAAACAAATATTTGCTGCTTCTGGCCGTACTATCATGGGAATATATAATGGCTCGATTATGGTTGGCAACCACAAATTTGCAGTTGACAGTATTTTGAAGACTGTGCGAACTGAAATTCGGTTGCCATCCACAATGGAGCCATTAGAGTAGTTTAAAATAAATTATTTTTAAATCACTTATACTACGATTTACTTTTGTATGAATTGTTTGTATTTATGTATGGTTGTAAGTATGTATGCTAATATATTAATAATTTTATTTTTTATCTTTAATCGTTATGATAATTAATTTAAAATTTTTCGCTTAATACTAAATTCATCAAAGCTATCCAATTATGTTGTTGTTCTTGTTGTTTAGTAAATGATTTCATTGGTTGTTTTTTTTAGGGAGGGGAGGGGTTTGTTGCATTAAATTAAACAAATTCTTCCTTTTCCTCCAGCCAAGGGTGTGTTAGACATTCTGCAGCTGAGGCCCGTATAACAGGATTGTATTCCAACATGGGTAATAAGAACTCTGAAAATTTTTTAGCTTCTGCTGGATCCCAGTCGTATTTTTCAATTAAAACATTAATAAGGCTCCAAGGTTTCAATTTCGTTATATACCGTAAGCTACCTGTAAAACGAAGAGTATAACGATGAGTAATTCATATAAAAAGAGGCATTTCACCGTGAAGCGGAGAACCTCGATATTTCGCATGACTATACTTCTCGTACAAAATATTTTTTATAATGATTATTTTTCAAGTTCGAGCGTACAAAACTATTACCGTTGTTGAAATTTCTCTTCATAATATGTTTTTGAATTCAAAAATTGAGTTTGATCAGAGACGTTAGTGCACGTCTCTTTGTGCAGTGTATCACATGTTCACTTGAATTGATTAAAGCTAAAAGCACTGATCTACATACATATATTGATTTGCAGACTTATATCTAGCGGAATTTACAGTTTTTTTCATTTTAGTATAAAAGCAAACTGCTCATAATTGTTCAGTTTTTGTAAATCTTTTCATTTCTCTTATTGGATTACAATGCAACTTTGCTGTAACTTTGTACAATTGGTTTTTTATAATAAAATCATTAATTCTGAAGAGTACAAAATAAAAGTTCGTTCTTTAGATGCATAATTAATTAAAATCGAGTAAATATTCTCTCATTTGACTACTCGTAAAATATACGTGAATTTAAAGTATTCACGTCAACAGATTTTTTAATTAGTGATTCTTAGGGGAAATTGTTTTATCTTCAAAAAAAAAATTATTTTGTTGAAAAAAAAAATTATGTGAAAAACCGGAAATAAAAATTTAAAACAAAATTTTTCTTTAAAATTCAACACAATTTTTTTTAATATTTTTAAGCCTGAACTGTAATAGGGTGTCCTTATTATGCTGTAAAAGTTTTGAATTGGGATATATATTAAGTTTAAAAGTTATGTAAATCTATGTATATGCATGTTACACTGTGAAACCGGAAATCACTATTTAAAATTCCATTTTTTCTAACTTAACCTGGTAACTTCATATCCTTTTTCGCGGTGCGACATGTACATAAATTTACATAACTTTTAAACAAATATACATACATATGTCATATTTCAAAACGTCTACATTATAATAGAGACACCCTAGACTAGTTTACAAAATGGTTTGAAGTTGGAAAAATTTCAATTTGAAATTTTCATTTCCGGCTTTGCGCATGAAAAATTTTGTTCTCAAATTAATTTTTTTAAAACTAAATATATGTAACTTTGCAAGTGACCATCACACAAACAAAATATATTTTTTCTACAAACATTCATGTCTTCTAGAAAGGATTACAATCATGGTAAATATTAAGGAGTTTCGGGGAAAACTTTTTTTGGGTTGTCCGTTTGATGTGATATTTTATCAATTCAATGTGTGTGAAGAAAAATTTTAATTTAACTAGTACAGACGAAAACCATATTTTTTAGTAATGACAATTTCGGAGTTAACAGAGCTCTGTTAACCAGTTAACAGAAATCCGAAAATGGACTAGGTTCATTTAAAAGGCGAAATATAGGATCTACGACAAGGATAAAAAACTATATATCAGGAAATATGCTCTTGAAACTGTGACAATACGGAAAGCAAAATACATGTTAGAGCAGCAATATAGCTCGTTTAAACAAATGTAATTTCTTGAAAAGATTAGTGGTCATATTGGAAAAATGGAGAGGGGCTGGTACTACACACTATTAGAAATGGTGATCCAGGGAGTGCTTAAATGGAATATAATAATGGGACATCTGAAATAATCTTGAAAGCTTAATAAATGGGATTTGAAAAAAATGTTTTCTTTTTTTTGAATTTCTGGGGAAAATTAGTGGTCATATTGGAAAAATGGAGAGGAGCTGGCACTACACACTATATAGAATTTAACTGAGTTTAAATTACCTTATAAGTTATGACCAAAATAGTGGAACTTATTACCATTTTGGTCATAACTTGTTTACCTTTCAAGATATCGACTTGGTTTCTTTTGCGTTGGATAGCTAAACGTATTGGCTTTCATTAAATTTTTTTTTGGCGAAAATAATAAAAAAAATTTTTGTAATTTTTTCAAAAAAACAAAGGGGTTAGGTCATCATAATTATTGAGGAAAAAATGTTTTTCGCACTACCCGCGAAAAAAGAATTCGAATTAAAACCAATACGTTTATCTATCCAACACAAAAGAAATCAAGTCGATATCTTGAAAACTAAGCAAGTTATGACCAAAAAGGTAACCAGTTCTACTATTGCCTCTTCCCGGCAACGTTTTAGTAGAACTGGTTACCATTTTGGTCATAACTTGCTTAGTTTTCAAGATATCGACTTGATTTCTTTTGTTTCACCGAAGATTGGTAACCGAGAAGAAGGACGAATTTTTAGAAAAAACTCCAGCTAAATTTTCAGAAGATCCACACAGATTACTCCTCAAATAGATCGAAATTGTAATAATCATAAAAAATCATAATTTTCGTGGCACCACCCTATTTCATATCCTGGCTACGCCCTTGATTGTTACATTACATTTAAGCACTCCCTGAACCACCATTTCTATATAATGTGTAGTACCAGCCCCTCTCCATTTTTCCAATATGACCACTAATCTTCTCAAGAAATTACATTTTTTTTAAACGAGCTATATAGCTCTAACATTATTTTGCCTTCGGTATTGTCACAGTTTCAGGAGCATATTTCCTGATATGTAGTTTTTTTATCCTTGTCGTAGTTCCTATATGTATTTCGCCTTTTAAATGAACCTAGTCCATTTTGGGATTTCTGTTAACTGGTTAACAGAGCTCTGTTAACTGCGAAATTGTCATTACTAAAAAAATAAGGTTTTTGTCTGTACTAGTTAAATTTAAATTTATCATTACACACATATTGTTTCAATAAGTTAAAAAATTTATAAAGTCTAAAGCACTCAGCTGCTTTTCGTTGTCCACTGACAACATAAACAATTCTAAAAATTTAAACTTCTATAATCTTAGTTCTAATAAAAACTGAAAGAAGTATCGGGAAAATAAGCTCCTCCATAATTCTACAACTCCACGCATGCGAAATGTGAGCAAGTTTAAGCTGAGTAGTACTTTCAGGGGCTCCTTAGCGACGAATTTCATGTAAATTTTATAAATTGCTTCAGAATCCATCCTTATATCCACCGGCTTTTACCTAAACAGCTTTTCGAGCACTTGGAATATATTTGAAGACAAAGGAGATGTTTCGAGTGCTGTAAAAGTATTTTTCATTAGACAAGTTTTCGTTGCATTAGATTCCCAGCACAAAAAACAGACATTTATGTTTAAATAGCACCTCGGACATTAATAATTTGAAGACAACAGCGCAGACCTAATCGCACAATTTTTAAATTGATTTCGTCTACAACTTTTTAATTATAAAATTTATAACAAATATTTGGAAGACTTATTGATAATATTATTTTCTGAAAATTGTTCCTAGTTGTAGAATAGTGTTATTAAATTCATTATTCGAGATGTTCTCCAAAATAATTATTTAAAAATTTATTGCTCGTCCAACAACGATTAATAATTTTAATTTTTAGAAAAGTGTGACTTAATTCGGGCAAAGTAAGAACGAGAATTATAGACAACCATTTAAAACTTTTAAGTATGTGAAATTTATGAACTATTCTGGGGTAAATTATTTCCTAAACTAACTGCGGTATTCATAAAAATTATTGTATGTTTATTAAGGGCTTATTTGACAAATTTCTATGGGATATTTGTCAAATAAACCTTTAATAAACATACAATATTTTTTATGAATAAGGCCGTAAATTTCTTTTAGTAAAATAAAAAACATATTTTTTTGTGTTATAAATTCCCCAGGTTTTATAAAGATTTACCTTTCCATACACGTGAGACGGACTTTGGAATGAAAGAAGAATTTTAGCAGTGAATTATATTCCAGCCCATTGTTACGTATGGATCACGTGCCTGGCGGGGAACTGTGGATCTAAGTGGGATATAAAGCCCACCGAGTATCACTATGACTAAGTAATGGAGCACTTATTTTAGTGCCCTTGATGGTTACATGGTACTACACGTCAGCTCATAGAACCGAATCATTTTACTTTACAGAAGCATGAAGTTCCTAGTCAAGCATTTAAATGCAGCCAATTATAATAATAATTTTCTAGTTCAAAATAACTTAGTTTCGGTTTTTGGGAATGGTCTCTCCCTATTCGAAAAGTTAACGTTAATTAATAACCGTAATGTGATGCTCCTTAATCGAAGCTCCAAAAATATTGAGAAACAAAGAAAAGCAAATCGGAATATTCACTTTATTAAAAAAATGATTGCCTCGGCCTGTTGTCGTCAGTGTAAAGTTGTGTATGGTTACCAGGACCCGGAATTTCGGAAATATTTAAAAGGGCGTGTCGATTGTCAACGGAATCCCCAATTATTTACAAGCTACCGTTCAATCATTTCACTTTGCATCAATTCTCATACATAGAAATAAAATTCAAGAAGAAAACTTACCATAACTAGTAAAATATTTAAGACCATGCTTTCCTCTTAATATCACCGAAGGCGGTATCGTGCCCAGCAACTCAATTATATGAGCCAAATGATCTTCATCTCTAGAATATGTTTCACCAGCATGTGGATCAAACAGATAATCACCCGTGGCCAACTCAAATGCTAAACAAGCTGTACTCCAAATATCGGCCGTATAATTATAAGGAGCTCCCAGGAGCACTTCAATCGAACGATATTGTCTAGTTTGAATATCTTCCGTAAAGTGATGATACTAAAGTAATACAAAAGCAATTTAATACCATAGAAAAGTTTGAAAAGGGACATAATCTTTAAAGGATACTAACCTCGTAACATGCATTACCCAAGTCGGCAATCTTCACCCGAACATTCATGTTATTGATTAACGATTGTATGGCATTCGTATAGGATTGAGTCTGAGAAATTGTAGTAGTGGTATTATTTAGTTTATTATTTGTTTGTTCTATATCTGAACCTGGTGTGGTTTCAGTGGGCGGCTGTGATTTTGTTTTGTTTTTTTATTTTTATTTTATTGTACATTTGATTTCATAAAAAGAAATGGAAAAAAGAACGCAAAGAAACAAAATGTTGGTGCAAACATTCATATAAAAACGTTAATGACGCAGTTTATATTTGTTGCAAGTATCAATGTACATATTTCAAGTTTATTTTGTTTAGTGAGTTTTTTGTTTTATTAAAAAATAATAAAATAAAAATCGTGCTATAAAAACAACAAAAATACAGGGCATTATTTACAAAGCTTTTAATGCAATTTCCTAAAGATGTTAGTGGATGAATAAATATTTATGGGTTTTATAAAAACAAAAAACGTGTATCTCTGAAAACTAATTTTGATTTGGTATCATTATTAATATTTTAATGATTCGGAAATTATGAAAAGGCGTCAAAAGAAAATCTCATTTTTTAGCGCCAATAGTTAAATTTACAGTGGTAAATAAAGGGATAAAAATTTAAGTTGGACATAATTTTATAAACGGTGTAGTTCGGTTGTAAAGACTTATCTTATGTAGCAATCAACTTCTTCGGTCCCAACACTTTTGCACAAATATTTCACAGAAATCATTACGGTTATAACAAACTTTTATTATAACGAATTTTTGCTTATAACGAAATATTTTTAAAGTACCAATTACAAAAATGCTTGTAAATTTTCACGCTTATTACGAACAAAAGTAAAATTTGAAAATTTTCACCAATTTTCTAGGCCATAAAAATACTTAGTTACCAGTATTTGGTAAAAAATATAAAATAAATGAAATTTGTGAATAAATATGCAGGTCTTATAAGCATATTTAAAAATAAGAATAAAATTGAATCTACTTCAATATTGCTTACTTTTATTTACTGGAAAAAATATAAATATTTACTCTGGTAAATTGCGTCGGTCTCATTTAGTTCGTTATAACCGAACTTCAATACATTCATATTTTTTTTATTTTATTTGCAGATAATGTGATCAATTATTAACTTTGGCAGTTTAAAAAAATATTAGTAATTTTACCTTATTTATAAAGCTTAATTTTGCATTATATCGTGCAAGGATTAAATCTAGAATTAATGCCCCTATTGCGGTTCACCACTCAACTCAGTTTGGTCGTGTGAGAGTCAACCCAACTTATGCACAACCAAACTCACTTTAGTTATTGCGATACATAAGTTGCCATCAGTGTTTAAAGCCCGTGCTTAAGGGCTTTGAAATTCATAAGGGACACCGAAATATTGTGAAGTTCGAAAATGTGGAAATTTCTGCATCGTCCAAAAATAGATTTAAATTTCTTAAGTCCCACAGATATATACAAATATATACAGTGAAGTTCGCTTATAACTATAATGACTATAGTTATAGTGGACAGTGCAATATTGTACGATATCTGTAAATTTGTTTATCCTGTGTTCACTTTGTGTTTCAATGCTACCACAATATTCAGCAAGAAGCTTAAAATAAACAAAAATTTTACTTAATTATACCCAATAATGATTCTTATACCTATGATGAATTTACTTACGTCAAAAATTACGTAAATACATAAAAAATAGAAATACGAGTATGGAAAAAATTCCTATGAAAATCCTTACAAAAAGTAATTTCGTGGAAAACGAAAATACTCCTCATAAAAATATTTACTATTAGTTGTGTTTTTAACTGGCCTTCGTAGACTAGTAGGTAGTGTACTAGACTCGTAGTGCGAAGGTCGCAGGTTCGAATCCTGTCGCAGAACTCTGGCAGTTTGTGTTTGATAATTAAAGGGAGCGCACAACAAGCCTTCACTGGCTTAAGTTTATGTCGTATGACATGGGCTATCACACCCTCCAATCAACCTAACCTAACCTAACCTATTAGTTGTGTTTTCTATGGGCTTGTCTGCGTCCAACGCACCAACAGAAAACCGACATTTTGAATTGTTCTGAATTAAACACATTTCTAACGAATAGGCTTGATGTTTTACGAAAAATATATTCTGTAGAGAATTATCAAAAATAATTTACATATATATTTTACATTAAAATATATATGTATGTACTCGCATGTATGTACTGTGAATATTTTGATACCTGCCTGTAATATATGTAAGTAAATAATGATCAGTGTGCTTACAACAAGCACGGCTTACAGCGAATTTTCGAATTAAAGTTATATTAAATTTGTTCGCTAATTTTCTGGATCTTAAAAATAATTATTTATGTACTTAGCATTATTTGTTATAGCAATAAAAAAATAGAAAAAACTTTAAATGTTGTAAATTGATATTTTACAAACATGTGGAAAAACAAGAAATAAATGTAAGATATTTCGGTGATGCTTAATGTACATATGTTTATGTAAAACGAAGAAAAAATTTCTTTCGTATATTTGTGCTGAAAACAGGAATAAAAATTTCATAATTGTTTTTGTTATTAATAAAAATAGACGAAACGAATTCTCCCTTCTTTTTACATAAACTTTTGTTTAATGTATAATCCGGTTATAACAAACTTTATCTATAAACAACTAGTGTTATCCGATCTCGCCGAGTTCGTTATAACCGTGCTTAACTATATAACTGTATGTGCAGTCGAAAACGTATAAGCGAATGCCGTATAGGAGAAAAGATCATTTAACTGAAAACAAAAATTCTCAACTAGCGTTTTTGACCAATTTCAAAGAACTATACTTCGCTTAAAGGCGAATCCGCTTAAACGAAAACATGTCTAAACGATACACATTTTTCTTTGTAAAAGCGCAATGTTATATAAAAGAAACATCGTTTAAAGAGGAAAAAATTATTTATTGATCATCAGCGAAGACCATTGGTGCACTGACGGCTTAATTTAATTGTATTATATGCAACCAATGAAATCCCAGTTTACAAAATCAATATTAATTCAAAATCGGTATATACATAAATAAATGTCATATTTTATATTTTCGGTTAAAAGAAAAATTTTCAAAGTGCTGAGTCGGTTAAAGAAAAATGGTTTTTCTTTTATCCGAAGTCCGTTTAAGGAAAATCATGCTTAAACAAAAAACAGCCGCCGAAAATGTCCTTTTTCATTTATAGGAATTCGGCTGTATACATAAGTATGTATGTAATGATAAATACACATAATGATAATGATAATGATATAAGTAAATGTATGTATGTATGTATATTAAAAGCGGGGCCGGTAAACACATTGATTCCAATTGTGATATGTATGTATGTATGTTATTGCATGATTGTGCGATTCAGGAGCCAAACTGTACATAATGAATTTCTATATACATACTAAAGTAAGTACATATATACACACACGAATTAAAAACAAACGTATTATAATAAAGCTACTTGTCTGCGTTTGTTCCAAAAAATACATTCATTATATATTATATTCAAATAAATCATTCATTAGTAAAAAAATTAGTAGTAAGTACAAATGAGAGTAATTGTTGTTGAGAGAGCAAGAGTAATAACAACATATGTAAGTATGTAGCATGTTTGTAATGCAGTGCAACTGTTACCTTTGATGACGTTGTAAACGTGTCAGTTGTTGTTGTCGTTTTTATTATTATTGGTGGGGATGATGAAGGTAATTTTGTTATAGTTGTTATTTCAATTGGCATATGATCACCAATATCATCAGTTGTTGTTGTAATAGAAATTGTTGAATTATCGTGGGGATTTTGAGTCTTTAAAGGATTCATATCACAATCCGTTAGAAGAGCAGCAGCATCATCAATGTTATTAAAATTGTTGTTGTCATTATTAGAATGATATTGATCTAATTTAGTTTTAATGCCAATCTCTTCTCCATGGCTAAGAGACTATATTTAATATTTTATGAATTATTAATTGTAGAATGATTGTTTTTTATGAAGGGAGTTTTCCGTTTTCGTTTTTGATATTGTAAACATTTGTACAAAATTTTGTTTATTCGATTTATTAAACAAAAGGGTATGTACATATGTAAGTACGTATTTAATTTGAGAGTGTGTTTTGTGTTTGTGTAGGGTGCATTTATAAAATATACATAAAAATAAATAAATTAATAAAAATATTTTGAAGAAACTATAAAACAAAACGACACAAACAAGCTGATATTGATTGTATTTATTTGAAATGTTATATATCTATACATATGTACGTACATACATACATATAAGTATAACATTTCCAGTGCTCTATTAGGCTCATTCAGCAAATAATGGTGAAAACATGATATCGATAACTTACCTTGGCAGTGACTTTCTTTTCGGTGCGATAGCGATTATTAAGATTTCCTGTTGTATTTGATGTAGTATTGATGCCACCTCCAGTACTGCTGCCCTCTATGCTATCACCCATCAGGCTAGAGTATTTCGAGGTTAGTGAAGACGTGTCCTCCTTATCGCCACTTAAATTTGAAATGACACATCCTCCTCCAACGTTAAGGGACGGCGGTAAAGGCGTCGATGAGGCAGAATTATTAGCAGTATTGGTTGTGGTATTAGCTGCATTCATTTCGATGTTTTGTATTGGCCATTTGGCTCGCGTTTTCGTTTGTTTTTCTATGGAACTTACTGTAAAAAAAAAGTTGCAAAAAGATGTTAGTATACATGCATCATCCCACATCATATTTGGTTTCTAAGCAGCCCGGTTTCGTCTATGTACCAAATTTGACGTGAGGTGACGGAAAAATGTATGAAGTACATATCATATTACAATTTAAGTTCAAAAAGTTTCAAATGGCCACAAGCTTATAATATTATTGTCCAATGATTGTTTACCTTTCTTCTATTTGTGCTATTATGAGTGCTCCAAAACTTTTAATACAAAAGTAAAACTTAAAACCAACGCAAGATGAAATATGCACGAAAATGTTTAACCCTAGAGGTGCTTTGTTGGTCTATTTGACTGACAATAATATTACTCGCACTTTGTTAGGTTTTTCATTAACTTCTTTTCGCATTTTTCTGTGTGTACTCGTATACACATACATATATATACAACAACTAGATATTATTGTACTGAAGACTTAGACAACTTTCATACAAACAGCACAACCAACAACTATTATTCGTTGTCCCAAGGGTCATTAATAAGATCTATGAAATAGCTGTGGCAATGATGATTGTCAAAGTCTATATACATATGTATAAAAACTCACAACTCTTTTGTAAAGAGTTTGACAATTGCATTTTTGGCTTTGTTGCAATCGCCTTGGATAGACCTTATGAATGGATCTTGGGGAATCCCTTCATTTTCCTTACCTTTATAGGGCAGAACAAACAATAAAATCTTTATTTACACAAATTTAAAATTGATTTAAAGTGCGAATTTCAGTATAGTGAATCCGGCTTTAAGGAATACTCTAAGTTGAACACTCTTTTATGAATACGGGAGTGCCTATACACATTTTTAAGATTTTTTTGAAACTTTTTTTCTACAAAAATCAAGTTATTAATTCTAAATATATCACTTACTATACGAATCAGGAAAATCAACTCCTTTAATTCTGAGGCTGGTAATTTCATCATCAATTTGTTGATTCATTGCAGCTGCATTATCAATCACTAATAGAATATTCTCCGGCTTTATATCCGTATGTATGATGTTGCATTTGCTGTGTAAGTAGTCCAAACCTTCTAAGACTTGTTTGATTATATTGCGCACTTGGGCCACCGCCAAGCCTTGGTAGTTGTTTTTAACAATCAATTTGTAAAGACTACAGCCCAGAGCTTCGAACACCAAACACGTATGGACTCCGTTAACACCACGTACAGTAAAATGGTTAAGCAAACGTACAATACGTTCACGTTTTACATCCAAGGGATCAGCATCACGTATTGCCTCTAGCAGTCGTATTTCATCTGCTGCCGTTTCTATGTAATGAGGAGCACTTTTGACTACTTTTAAAGCTACATACTTTTCCTCTCTACAAATAAAAAGTAAAATTATTTAATTCAATGCAACTAGATCTTAATCTCGTTAAAATTGTATAAGCTACTTTAGATCCCTGCATAGCCAGACGGTGGAAAAGTGGCCCCATCCTAATTTGCGTACCACTCGAAATCGATTATCAAATATATCACCAATGACGACTGGGTGGTAACCACCACGACAATACTGTGCCACATCTTCTTGCTCTTCATCCGAGCCATATAAACTGCTTTCGGGCGAATCAGGAAAAATTTCATCCGTTGTACTTAAAGTACCACGAGGTTCAGATCTAAAAAAAATCAATTATATTTATGAGAATTAAACTTGTATTTATAATCTTTAATATATGCTAATTACAGTCTTTCTCGCAAAACGCTGCTTATTATTATTAATGCTAAAGAATGAATTTTATGTTTAATGTCAAGTGTGGATCGCTAGCTCATCTACCTCAAATGGATGTGCTCCTAATGAAGAACGAGTCTTCGAAAATAAGTGCGGGTTTCTGGAACAAATTCCCTGATTTCATTAGAGCATTAAAACATCTTGTGCCGATAATTCGGTAAGTCAATATGCTTGGCAGCATGTTCGGTCACACGCTTATGAAATGTCATACAGGTTTGAGTCTTACAAGCATTAAAATCGACCCTATTCGCATAACCCCACTAAGAGAGTGTTTAAAGATCTTGTCAAAACAAGATCTTTCGATTCTAATGGATTGCTCTTCTTTAGTGGAAGTAGCCACGTATACCTACCAAGTGTACCAATCATATTCCGTCTCATGGAGCCAACCTCCGATAGGGTTAGACCACTGCCAAAGGAATATTAATGGCAAATGATGCTGTCATTCGCAGAAAGAGTAGATAGAATTTGAATGTTTGATATAGGTCATAAAGAAAATTAAAAAAATAAAGAATGGAGGAGAAAGGAGTATAGTGCGATCACTCTACTCGTATCAATAAGTTTTGATAGAAATGCTTCATATCACAGCCTATCAAACGCTTTGCAAATATCTAGAAGTAACACCTTACTTGCACCTTTACAGGTATTGCATATCTACAGAGGCAAAATGAAGAAAAGTGGTTTTAGAAAAAGGGACCTACAAGATCTAGTGGCATAGATCAGTCTTTATGGTTAGAACTGTCATATGCAACAGACAAGATTATAGGCTACGATTATGGTAAAATTATAAGTATTATACAATATAGAGTATAAAAAATTTATTATTTATTTTGGGTTTATTTGTTCATATGTCGACATTTCATTAGCGACCTATGAAACCAAATCGCCAGTGAACTTTTAGCAGTTTAAAAACATTCCACCTTTATGCCAAAAATATCAAATACAATATAAGAATTTTGTATTGTATATGAATGTTACAAAACAAAAATTTTATGCATGAGTCTATTTTATTTTTCTTGCAACATGTACGAGTATGCAATTAGACGCCACAACAATACATTTTTCAAACTCTAATTGTTTAAACGATTAGTTGTGGATAATGTCCCAAAAAATTAAAGAAAACAAATAAAAATGACAATAATAATAAATAAATAAAGAACAAAATAAAGCCAGAAAAAAAAATTAAATAAAGTTATATATTTAGTACAAGGATTATGGAAGAACGTTCGTGTACTCAATAACGTTCAAATCAAAATATTCAATGAATGAATAGTAGAGTTTTGAAAAACTTTTTTAGGATATACATATATACACACACATGTAAGCAATATCCCTTTCCTCATGATCGATTACGTTGTTATTTATTTTCTCAGATTCTGGTTGGGCTGTAGCAACAAGCAGAGGCTTGGAACGCACTGGTAAATAGTGATCTCCAGCTTCCTCGTGTGGCATCACAGCCACAATGTAAGGCTGAGCAATTGGATTTTTATGTTTCTTCGACTTTCTTAGATGCATTAAAATTGGTCCAGCTGAGACACATTTCCGCTTCTTACTAATCCTTTTCCGGCGTTTCTTCTCCTCCATGTCAAGCATAGCACTATTTATCAATTCGGCTTCTGCCCTCAGCTCGCCTGGAGTCTTAAACTCGAACTCAGAGATAATGATTTGTGCTATTAGTTTTTTGTCAACATTATTTCTCGGTAAACAATCATTACCATGAGAGTGACCGCGCGTATTATATGATTGCGCGCTCCCATTACTATTTGTGCTATTTTTATTCAGCCAGTGCATCACGTAAAGAAACACAAATAACAAATATATTTTTAAGGCAAACACAAACAATTGATCGTACATCAAAATGTTTGAGCACAATTTGCAATGAGCATAAACTTGTTCTCGCCAACCGGCAAAACAATATTTTAGATTTACAAATTGTTCCGACGCTAAAGAAGCGTAAAGCAAAACTGTTTGCATAAAGATTTGGTAATAGTCCATAAGTTTGTACAAATATTTCCAGGAGGGGGATTCATCTTTTAAGCACATATCTGACTTCATTAATAATGACAAGAACTCCGTAGACTTCGGGGTATTCGATTCACAATATCCTGTCAGACCAGTTGCAGGCTTGACACGTCTTAAAGAATTTACAAGCAGTATTTGTGAAAAGGTCTCCATTTTATTGGCGTTCGTTTGTCTTTTCAAATAGATTCTATTTTTGGAATCTGCACATTTAGATATCACAATGCATTTTGTATTAATTGCGTTTTGTTTTCTCTGTTATTTTCGTTTTCCTTTTAGCTTAAATTTCACGGTCATTACAACAACAAAAATATATTAAAAAGTAAGAACACACGCTGAGACACGCACTACTACCGTCACTCATTCAATCAATCAATCATTTGCGCTTGTGATCTGTTTGTTTGTGATAAAAAAAGTACAATTTTACCGTTTTTTGCCACAAAGTTAACCGTTATTGTCATTTGATTTTCTTTTGCGCTTACATAACGATCACATTAAAAATGAAATATGCACGTATTCGCTTGTGAGAAATTATGAAAATAGAAGATATTATGAAAATGAAAACAGTCCGAACCGTCGAACTATTTGCTTGTTCAGCAAATAAAGTTTTCGTTTGTTCTCCTTTTGCTGTTGTCGTATTTTTCATTTGAGAAAAATTAAATAAATGCGAGAGAGCAAATCATACGCAAAATTCACACTGTATTAGCCATTTTGATTACCAACCAACAAGAGCTAATTCAGTTTATATAAACTACAATGTCTGTCTGTATATCGGTCTGCATTCTCTTTGTTCTTTCCTCTTTATAAAATTCTAAATACAATTCGTACACAATATATTTTGTGAACCAGAAGTACAAAAATCGAATAGAAGAACAACTTTAATTTTTCGATTTCTTGCCAAAAAATATATTTATAAGCATATTCCAATACATTTATAGGCAAACAGTCAATGAGATTTGCTTAGGGGCAGATAATATTTTTTGAGATGCTAGGCTAGAATCTTCTTCAAAATTTTTCGAAACGCTTTCATAGGTCTTTTAATCATTTAGGAAGTAAAGCATTTATGTGCAAGAGTTTGAAGTCCTGTGTGATCGCTTAATTATGTTTTATTGGCAATAGACCTATTGAGTTACATATACATATTGACATTTTGGCATAGACACTTTTTTTACGGGAGACCACCACAATTTCAAATCATTCTTGCATAATATACTTTCTGGCGTTTGCTGTGTTGTAAGCAACGCTTGTCGTTAAAGATGACGACGTCAAAAATTACGGTGAAGCCGAGCTGAAATCCGCACCAATTATCACGTGATGTGCTTGGAATCTTCCCCAATATCTTCCTTATATCGCATAAGTACCCATTCCTCATATTAAAATCGTTTAAACCTGTTATCACAAATAACATAAATCACTGTTAGTGCCTCTGTTATTTTGTTTTTTTGCTACATTACTTGAGAATATCTTTAAGACATACTTGAAGTCCTTATCGGCAAATAGAGGACTACAAGAGAGACAATGTTGCCCACCTTCATTCATACTGCTGTAAATACCGGTTAATTACCTCGTCTAAATTTTCAAAATTATTGGGTAATTATGCGGGGAATTTGCTTAAATACTTCCCAATGAAGCAAATTTGCGAGTATAACTACATATGTGCATACATATACTCTTATGTACATAAGTTTATCTTTGATGATTTTTCAAAGATCTATGTTATTAAATCGTAATAGTTCATTTCACATAAAAATCTAACTCAATAACCATATTTCTAGATCAAGTACTTTGGTTAATTGTTATTAATTATATTTTCGGTATGAAATGTTTGAAGTAATTACCCGAATTAAAAGTTAATTGACTGTGGAAAAAAGTATAAAAAACATGGATTTAAAAGCGAGGCAAATAAGCGTGAAAGGTAATTAACCGTACGGTAATTAAACGTAGTTATGCTGTAAAAATAGTTTTGTTTATATTTTCAAAATGTAATTTTATACTTAAAATATCTCCATAAATGCATCAAATAAGGATTCATGTTGCATCTTAAATTAATGCTTTTTCTTACAAAATTTATATGACGCAAGTCAATTATAATTGTTTGTTGTGTTCGTATACAACAATAATAGCTTTCTAAAGCTATTATACTTTTGTGTTTTGTATTTTGTGGCATAAGTATACGAGCTTGAATGCTTTTCAATCATGATTTGGCTAAAAAGGTACTGATGATTTGGTTAGCGCCAATAAAATGCAGGCATATACCCAGCTAAGCCAACAACAAACAATAAAATATTAAAATAGTTGTTTTGGAGAATATCTCGAATAACAAATTTGATAAATATACATATGTACATATATGAGGTTGAATGTTTTCAAACTACCGACGATTTTGTTTAGCGAGCAATGGAATGTCGGCATATGAGGAACATCTAAAGCCACACAAAAATAAATTTTTGAAATTCTTATTACTTTAATATTCGTATACCACTTTATCCCTTTTACGAGGTTATCTTCGTAGACTAGTGACCAGCGTACTAAACGTTTAGTCATTTAGTCCATTCTCTGTCTATCATAGTTATTACAAAGGGGCCAAATCATAGACCCAAGTGCTCGAAATCTGCTTTTTGAGCTTAACCATACTTAGTAAAAAGAAAATATAAATCATTACAATACTTTTCGTTTACTTGCATTTCGGTTAGCTGCATTTTACGTTTAACTGAACAAAGTATAATATTCTGTGGATTTTGGTACATTTTTTTTTTTAATTTGAGTTTAAGTGGACAATAGTAAGACCTTTTTATCATTGAAATACATTAGAAATAAAAAATAAATCATAAAGATTACGTTCGTAATTGCAGTACTGCGCAATCTTTCTCCACTATAGTGATAAAAACCAAGTGATTCTCTTTCATTATGTGACTATTGTCCATGACACGTATTAAACATATTTTTAGATACTGTTGCATTTTAATATACTGTTACAGCGGAGTATTGCATTTACGATTTTACACTGAAATAAAATTAAAAAGAAAAAAACTTTGTGTTTTTCATTTATATTTCTTGTATATACGAGTATGTATGATGCAAAAACGAAACAAACCCGTCACCATAAACTTTCGAAAATTAGATGAAAAACTTTAACAGAAAGCCGAAATTTTTAAGTCTGTGAAAAACAATCAGATTGCGGAAGATGGCCTATAGCACTCGCGATGGGTGCTTCTTTTTAACCAGCGCAAAGTTTGGGGAACTTAGTACTCACTTTGGAAATAAGTTTGCAATATATCACAACATGGTTAAAGCGTAAAACGACAAATTTTCGGCCGCGGTGGTATGGTACTGACTGAAATTTCAGACAGAAAAAAATACTTATACTTGGACCCCACGTTATATAATAGTTTACATATTTTTTTAATAAATAAACAGAAAAAAATTATCTGAAAACTATATAGGTAGTAAGGGTCTTCATATTTGATATGAGTTAATTTGAAGATAAGATGCGAAGTTAGGAAACAACTGATGAAGTAGGTGCAAGGGATGCGGGCGCCCCATACTAACTAATTAATAATTATTTGGTGTCTGGAAAGCTATAATAATAAATATAGTACTGGGTCCTACCACATTTCTCAACACTTTGTTTAAATAACCCAATTTTAGATGCATTATGTACCTGTAATGGAAGTTAAAAGTAAAAAGTTAAATTAATTAACACTATTTTTTCGACCTTTTTTGTTTTAATATATATAATTTTTATAATCAAGCGTTAGGTCTTTTTTTAAAAAATAATAATTTTATTTAATATTTCGACGCCTCTGAGCGTCTTCTTCAGGAAAAATTTTTTTATTAATATGACAATTGAAAAAATTTTTGAAAACTTATTTTACATACATACATAAATGAACAAATTGAAAAAATTTTTATGAACCAATCAAAATTTAATAAAGTAAAAAATTTTTATAGAAAACAAAAAACTAAACAAAAAATGTTTTTTACCTATGAAGAAATGAAAAATCCTTTATACTAATTATATTATAACAATAAAAAATATTTTACATTCCTATTAGTCAGTTTAATTTACGAATCAAATGCCTATAACATTGAGCAACATTATCTGTATCAGTTTTATAGTTTACTACCTTATTACTTGGAACATTAATAATGTTAAGCATCTCTAACATATAACGTCGTTTAAAATTCTTCTCTATAGCTAAGACTGATACTTTGCTAAAGTCCGGATTATGACTAGAGTTACAACAATGTTTCGTTAATGCTGTCTTTTGTGAAGTTAAAACATTCCTATACTTTTGGTCTGACTTGTGTCCTGCCAACCTAGTCTTCAATTTATTTTTTGTTGTACCTATATATACTTTATCACATCTCTCATTATTCTTACCATCGCATGGTATCTTATAAACCACATTAGATATGTCTAATTTTTCTACTTTATCTTTAGTCTTTGTGAATAATTTACCTACTGTATTATATATTTTATGAGCCATTTTATAGTTTCTGTTATCAAAAATATTTGATTTTTCTAATCTTTCGGACATCATTGGTACATAAGTTAACGATTTATAAATTTTTTGTTCCCGAATAATATCTGATCTTGTCCTATTATTTTTATATTGTATTATTAATTGATTGATAAGGTGAATTGGAAAGCTATTATCAAGTAATATATTCCTAATTTTTTCTTTATTCTTCTTATAAAACTCAATATCACTTATCGATAAAATTCTCTCTATAAGATTCTTTGCCGTATTTATGATAATTTTCTTTGGATGTTTAGAAAAATAGTTAATAATTCTGCCAGATGATGTTGGTTTTTGGTACCAATCTATTGATATAGTGCTTCCTCTATTTATTACTAATGAATCTAAATATGGAAGTACTGAGTTGCATTCTTTCTCAATTGTAAATTTAATATCAGGATGAAATGAATTAAATGTTGATAACATAATTTCTATATCACTTTCTGATATAATGCAAAATAAATCATCGACATATTTTGTTAATATCTTTGGCTTAACTCTTAACTTTTCAATGCTCTCCAGCATCTCCTATTGTAGCTGATATTGTAATGGAAGAACTTCTAGACAAATGCATTGAAAAGTTAAGACTACTCTGTAATCTTTAACAATTTAATAGACATGAATTATTTTTTGTTTTAGCAAAAAATTATTTTTTTGGCCTTTTTATTTAGACAGCAACTTTTAAATTGTTTTGCGTGGAAAGCCAACACGACAAAAGTTCCAATATGTTTGAGGCGACTTCATCTCCAGTTTTTTTTTTATTTTTGAAAACTTGTCACATTGGCTTTTATCAAAGAAATATTCGTATAATAAGTTTACCCAAATTCTTATTTAATCCTGCTTATAATATTTTAATCTTTTCAAAAATGCAGTGAAAGAATCCTGTTACTGAATTCTTCAAAAAGTCAACTTATATTTCTCTTATTTAAATTTAAAAAATTTCCCAATTGAATACAAAGTGGTTATATATTTATTTTTTTTAAGTTTCTTAAATTTACAATAAAAAAATCGGATTATGGCGATGAAAAAAATTATTTGTTCTAGTTTCTATTATTTTATAATACTTATCCATAATGCCTATTACATATGCATATATGCATATGGACTGGTTATTTAGTTCATGGATATAAAATTTCTTTTAGAACATATTTACTGTGAAAGTTTTCATTCCTATATAAAGTGACAGAGTTCCAATATTCATTCACTGTTTTATGTGAACAATATCTATATAATAACTCATTTGGTTTTATTGATGAACAATTATTCATATAAATGAGAAAAACATAATAGACTTACATGCATATATTCCTTGTACATATATGTATATGCATGTTTGTATATTATATCAGAATTCAATTGAAAGTGATATTAAATTCTCAGTTAACGCACATAAACAATGCCGCCACTAACACAAACACACACAGTTAGTCAGTCATTCAATAAAAGAAGGCAACCAATAGAAAGTCAAACAAACAGGAAATAAAAATTATAACAAACGTTATTGTAATGTGTTAATTCCACTATGTAATAACTAAATCGAAAATAGAGAGAATACCCACACAGCCCACACACGCATATACATACATGTATGTATATACATTTACAGATATAAACAATAAACTCTCACTACATATGTAACTGTATTTAGATGGTAGGACAAAGAAGTAACGAGCAGAAAATAATACAAGTGTTTGTGATTATAATGAGGATACTTACAGACTTACGTATGGTCCACGCAGTGCAGGCATATCACGGCGACGATTTAATGGGGGCGACAAGGATAATGACAAGAAATCCTGCTGTGCCTTATCCTCATCCACTAGACTGGATGGAGTGCTATAAATACGAGTTGTTGGCAAATATCCAATTTGTTGTAAGAAATCATCACGATGTGATAGTTTTGTTGTCGACTGTGACGACGTAAGAGGTGCATATAGAGGCGAAGGCAAGAAGGGTACAGCTGAGTTGGCAGAGGCGACGGAATGTTTGACCGCAGAGGATGAAACGCCCATAAAATTGTTATGAAAACCACCACTAACCAAATGATGATGTAGGGCTGAGTGTGTGGCATGGTGAGGGTGATGATGGTGTAAGTGTGAGGTGTGTTGGGGATGATAGTGGGCAAAGTGAGGTGTCTGTTGAGACTGCTGCTGTAAATGGTGGTGATAGTGATGATGATGTGAAGAAGTGGCTGGAAAATGGGAAAGGTATGAAGCAGCTGAAATGACTGGTCCGCCTAAGGATGTCTGCGACTGGCTGTTAACTTGACCACAGACAGCGGATGTAGATACAGCAATAATTTTGTCATCAAAACTTCTACGAAAAGTAAAACCCTTCATACTTGGGTAATTGCGGTGTGTAAGTGGGGACGTGCCAAGATCGATAGAAGCAGCAGGTCCCAACATTTTTATAGTATTCAAATAGTTGGATCCTGAGCCGGTTTGTGCTTGCGTGCTAACCGCTGTAGATACAGCTATTGAAGTTAAAGTACCACTGCCAGCTGTGTAAGAAGCCATTGAGACTCCAATGGAAGCATTTTGTAAGGGACTCAGAGTTTTCGATTTACCAACGCTAAGCATCATATTTAAAGCTGGAGATGTTCGTTCGGCATATAACAGAGGGCTTCCGCTGCCTGTGCCTGTAGCTACGGTCCCATAAATGCAGGATGATGAAGCCAACCCGTTTGTTAAATTTGCCGTTATGTTTCCAATAATGGGACTACAGCGCCCCCCACTACCACTGCCACTGCCGGGCGTACAACTGTTGCTGCTACCATTGTTATTGGTAATCGTACAATTATTACTAGCGGTAGTAACAATGCTGGAGGCCAAAATAGCTAAAGATACTGCGTTAGAAACCGGTGGTGGGGATAATTGGGTAAGAGAAGGAGTCGATGATATTATCGACGATATGCCACTATCACTGCTGCATATGGTCGATGATCCTGCGCCTACGCCTACGCCTATTCCTACTCCAGCTGCTGATGCTGTTCCCAAGCTACTATTATTGACTAGAGACACGTTGCCATAGGTTGGCCCTGTTCCAGACAAGGTGTTGTGAGTGGGTGACATCAGATGCGATGTAGTGGATAATTTTGTTAAGGAGGCTGTGGCCGGAGTCTCATGAAGAAATGCGTTACCCACTCCAATGCCGGCACTGGTAACGGCCATGCTGCCATTGAATGCACTAATACTGTTAACATTTTTGTATGTGGTCTCCGGTAGACGAACTGCAGCAGCTGCTGCTGCTGCGGTTGCTGTGGTCCCACCTGCTATAGTACTCGATGGCAAAACAGGTGCCAGCTTTGTTTTGATTATTGAAGCTCCGCGCCCTGATGAATTGTTTGATGTTGTTCTAGCTGTTCTTATCGTTGTGATTTTAGTTGTGTCCAATTTCTTTAATTTCTCTCGAAATTATTTCTTTTGTTTTTATTTTATATTTCGTATTTATTTTTATATCGCCGTGTCGAAACACGCGACGAAACAAAGAGAGTGAACGCGGAATATTCTCATTTTGTATCAACCGTTATCTTCACATTTGCCGTTTTCTGCTCACCGACTTCACTCAATATGCTGTAAGTTTGTTTTTCTTTTTTTATGCCCGATGAGCCAAAAGGAGCTTTTTAGTTTTTAACTCATTGAAATGTCAGGTTATTTGGATTTCTTATAATGGTGATTTGTTCCGCTATCGTTACTTGTATTACGGCAAAGAACTTTGTTTAACCTGCTCTAAAAATTTGTGAATTTTTTCCTCTTCTTCTTTAAAACTTAAAATGCTTTTTATTTCTTCTCTCTTAATAATACGCAGCCATTTGTCGTCAATTTTTATATATGTATGTATGTATGTATATGTGTATGTATGTAAGTAGATAGATATGCAAAAAAACCTTATGATAGATTTTTTCATTTATTAAAAAATATGTACATATGGATGTACATAAAAAAGAATTATATTGTTCAAAATGATGAGAAATCAAACTGTTTGGATTTGTTATTGTTTTAGTTTCTTAAAAATATAATTTTCACTTTATTATGCAAAGGCTTTTTATTCTTTAAACATTTATAGCATTGAAATATGTATGTAGATTCCAAGAAATTCTTAAAAAGATTTACGAGTATATCGAACACTTTATTTTATTGATTTATCGGCTTAAATATAATGGATTTTTATATCAATATACTTATTAACTTTCATAAAAAATCGATTCTTTATACCGAAAAAGCAGTGAAAACAATTTTCATTTTTTCACTTTATTATAAAAAGAAAAGAATAAGAGATTTTCTTTTATATACAATTTAATTTGCTTTTCCGACCACAACGTTATACGTGTATTTTCTTAATCCATACTTCTCGTTATGTGTAATATTTTCCAACTTCGTGTTTGGCGAAGTTACCGTTAGTTAAATCTATCTAATGTGCACTCTATTTGCGCATGTCTTTTGTCAATGTTTTGAGTGAAAACTTCCCCGGTTGGGGTTAAAAGTTTAATAAACTCATACATATTTATGTACGTACATACATATGTACATACATACATATCTATATATTTATACAAAATATTTGAAACCTATAACAGTAACGACCGGAAAGCAAATAAACTGTCAAAAACCAACTACTTCTATTTAGTATTTTATCTCTCTTCAAAATAAATAGTGTATCAATAGCACATATTGTGAGAAGCAAATACAAATTTTTTAATGAGCAACAGTCAGTGAAATTAATTTTATTTTAAGTAAAGCATTGCATAGCTTGAAAGAAATGTTGAAGTATAATTCAAAATGTTTTGCAAATATACTACCATATTTTTACTTCAAAATTCTGTACTTGCATATTTCATTGAAATCATTTCAGTTGGTTATGACGGAATTAGTATTAAGTTCAATCTTTAATCACATCATTACACTTTACTAATGATTGCTAAATTGCAATCGGAAGATTATTAATCCGAAGATTATCTACCTATAAGCATCCAACCATCTCTTTCGAAAGATTAGTTTCATTGTATCATTTGCAATACCAAAGCTTTTATCTGAGAATCAATCTGGGGCGGCGATAAGTTTTTGTACAGCCAAAGGTTTTAGAAGATAGAAGATCTTTCGATAACGCTAAACATACTATTGTCGTCCTTATTGATTGTGATGATGTCAACTACAACAGGTTGTTACTCAAGCCAAAAAGTACTTTGTTCCACAGACTTCTACTTTTTACTCTTTAACTTATTTATTAATTATATTGCTTAGTGCTAGTAACCCTTCGAGGATGAATGTCAGTCAATTGTACAACCTTTTGCCAGTACTCTCCAATATTCTGTAGAAGATACTTTCCAAACGTTTTTGGCAATGTACAATAATGAAAATATTAAATATTAGATAATGGAAAACATTGGTTCTGTGTGAAGATATTGAGGAGGCATTCGATCAGTCAACATCATTGCATATTATAATGGAGTAGTATATGCAAATGGGAAGGAAATCTTCAAATTGATTAAGTTATTACTAAAGTTAATGGGTTATTTTCTATTACACTATATATACCAACTCCTTAGCTAAGTTAATAACAGTTTTACCTTGCAAATGGTTACCGAACTTTACTCGGATATCGGAGCCATACCGCGATTAATGATAACATTTTATTTTAATTTCTCTTCTTAGAAATTCTTGTTATTTAATACCCATATTGAATCGACAACCATTTTTAATTTAAAATTATTCCATTTTATATAGGGTTCTCCTTCTTGAAAAACCTTTCGTTTGACACCCATTTCATGTGGCTACTAAAAATTGTTAAACACACAGACACTGGAACAGGTGAAATCGGTTAAAAAAAATCGGGAAAATTGTATTTTCCCGGGTACGAGACGAAGCTACACATATCGGTTATTCGTCCCGAAAGCTTCTAGGTGGTAAATTTCATCGATTTTGTAGCGACCATTTTCTATATAAATTGCGGATCTAGAAGAAAACGCATTTACGTTTATTTCAGTAGAAAATAATTCAAATTTGTATTAAATTTTCACTTATTGACAAACATTTTGTGAAAGCTAGTAAAATAAATTAAGAAAAGGAAAATGATCGTATGCTAATAAAAAATTAACTTCTTTGTATGTGAGTAAACAGAAAAAGTAAAAAACAAATTACAAAAGGAACGGACCATTACTTGAAATTCGTAATTTTAATAATTTAAAATTCAAGGGGTCATTATGTAGATAAAGAAAATCCTTTGGGATTTTCTGTGAACATTGTTAACCCAGAGTTGTTGACGAATTTGCAGTAGGGCATACTCGAGCAAACATCCTGGATGAATTTGTTGACTTCTTCGCCAGTTCGAGAGACCAACAATAATTTTCCACTAATGAAGCCATCGATTTGAGTCAGCTCAGAAACTTCCCGTTGATTAACCAAGTAAATGTTGTAGTTTATACCATATATACCAAATAAATTTTCAATTTCTTGTTTTAATTGCGCCAAGGTAATTAATTGTTTGTTGACAGAACTTTCCAGCAGCAAAGATGCTTTGTTCGACTTGCCAAAGCGTGGTGTTATATCTGATGCCAGGGCTACATTAACCCATTTTAAAGTAGGTAGTTGCACCTCTTCTGGAGAGCAAATAGTAAGTTTGAGATTAATTCCTTTTAGATCTACAGATTCACTAATAATAACATATTTTTTTCCAGCCTCAGCTGCATCATATTTTCCGAAATCTGATTTAATAGCAGTCTTAATCATGGCGTGATAATTGTTCATGACTTTAAGTACTTGATCGACTTCGGTCTTCTTTTGTGCAGTAGCATTTAATTCATAATAAATTAAGACTGTATCGGTTGGTATTAGTTGTGCTTTCTTTTTAAGCTTTTGTATACGGTTAATAACTTCACGTGCCAAACCTTCTTCGAGTAATTCATCGTTGGGCGTCATGTCCATCAGAACCAATACTTCATTGTCACTGTGCGCTTCAAAATTTGAACCAACTTGTCCGGAAATGCAATATATTATTCTCACTTCTTCCAACTCAATGCGTTGCTGCCCGATTTCGAAATAGCCCTGTGACAAATACTTTTGAATTTCTTCATCCTTTAAAGATTTTATAGCGGCCATAACACTTTTAAAATCTCCCTTCAACCTTTGACCTAACGCCTAAAAGTAATTAGTCATTAATTAAGCAGCTAAGTCTTTCTTTTCCTTTCAACTAACCTTATGATCGGGTTCTGCCCTCAATGTTACGCCATATTTTTCTTTGTCTGAACTCAAAGTCAACTTACGAATATTTAATTCGCTAAGAATAAAATCTTCCAGACTCTTAATGGCATCCAAACACTTTTGATCTTTATGTATAACAATGATTTCTGAAACGGGATACTTAACTGGAAGTGTACGACGATCGCGCATTACACGGCCTAACTCAACTACAGCTTGCATAAGACCAACTGATTTTTCAATATCGTTTCTAATAAAATTGCGGTTTGATACAGGCATCATCTGATAATGCACAGACTCTATGTTGTCAGTGGCATTCTTAGGCTGGAATAATACCAAACGTTTGAAAATATATTCAGCCAAGAAGGGCGTGAAAGGAGCCATCATTTTCGACATGGTAAAAAGTACATCGTAGAGAGTATCTAAAGATTGTATGCACTCGTCTTTGCCCAACTCACCCTTGATGCGACGACGGTTTAAACGAACATACCTTATTAAAGGAAATATAGTTTTAAAATAATTCTTCTTTTAATTTTAAAGCGATACGTACCAATTTGTTAGCTGGTCGATGAACTTAGTTAATCTTGGCACAACAGTATACAAACGATAACCCTTCATTTCAGTGGCGAAAAATTCCAGCAACGATTCTTTGAATGACAAAATCCAAATATCAATAACTGAAGCAGTCTCAATGTTCTTCAAATGACGTTCCTTATCATATGTATAGAGATTTTTATTTTGTAAATCTTCCTTTTCATATCGTACAATATTTTGCAAAAGGAAACGATAGGCATTATACCAGGGAAGGAATACATCTTTAATAATGTCACGTACACCTTCTTCTTTGAAGCGCAAGTTTTCAGCTCGCACAACCGGAGAATTGATTAAATATAAACGCAAAGCATCAGCGCCATATTTTGTTACAACTTCCATGGGATCGGGATAGTTTTTCTTACGTTTAGACATTTTTTGGCCATCAGCAGCTAACACTAAGCCGTTAGCAATAAGATTTTTAAAAGGGGCCTTGTTGAACAGAGCTGTGGAAATAACCAATAATGTATAAAACCAACCACGTGTTTGATCGATACCCTCAGCAATGAAATCAGCTGGGAAATTGCTCATAAAATCTTTTTCGTTTTCGAAAGGAAAGTGTTGCTGAGCAAAAGGCATGCTTCCAGATTCGAACCAACAGTCAAATACAGGGCTTATACGACGCAATGGAGGATGTCCAGGAACAGCAGAGGGTATCTCAATGCCATCGACAGTCTCACGATGTAAATCGGTAATGCGTTTACCCGATAATTGTTCCAACTCCTTAATGCTACCCACACATACTACCTCGTCGCCATTGGACGATCTCCAGATGGGAATTGGAGTACCCCAATAACGGTTTCGGCTAATAGCCCAGTCGCGGGCTTCCTTCAACCAATTGCCAAAACGTTTTTCTTTTACAAAATCGGGCACCCAATACGTTTGAGAACTGCTGTCCAATAAATTTTTCGACATATGTTCCACTCTGACGAACCAAGAGGGCACAGCCTTGTAAATTAAAGGAGTGTCCGAACGCCAACAGAATGGATAACTATGCTTTACTTGCCCAGCTGATACTAAATTACCATTACTCTTTAAATGCGCAATAATTTTCTTATCAGCATCCTTGACATAGAGGCCTTTGAAATCTATTACTTCATCAGTAAAACGACCAGCATCATCCAAAGGACAAATAACTGTACTAGATTTCGTTATCAAATTAGCCTGTAAGCATACACGGTAATCGTCTTCACCAAAGTAGGGAGCATTATGCACAATACCAGTACCAGAATCTTCTGTAACATAATCATCAATTAAGATACGGAATGCTCTAACCTCTTTACCACGTTCTTCAAAATAAGGAAATACTGGTTTGTAATGAGCACCAGCTAAAGTTTTGCCAGCAAACTTTTCGATGATTTGATATTCGCTTTCTGCTTTGTACACGTAACTTAAACGGCTTTCGGCGAGTATATAAAAACGGTTCGTTTTAATATCGGTAACCTAAAATTTTTCAAGTTAAAATTTTTAATTAAAATCGGTTGAAAATGTCTTTATTCTGTTATGTCTGCTTCATAGGTTCTAACCAGTATCAGTATACTTCGGTCATCATGTTTTAAATGCATTCAAAGCCATATGCTTATACAAAAACCCACATAATATTAGATTTCCATGGATGTGTGTGTATTACAACAAATATAACCATCTTTTTTGCAAACAACGCAACAAATACACAAGTTATTTCCATTTGCATCATTTCATTATTTTAAAGAATAGTCCGAATAACATTTTCAATGAAAATTGATATTATCAATTATATCTTTTGATTTGCTTAATAAATACAATGATTTGCAACCAAAAGCCATTTGATTGGATACTGGTTGTAAGAAAAACTACTATTGACTACATTTTAAGTTCTATAATAATGAAAGAATCAAAACATTGGAAAAATATCGATATATGTATGTATGTATATGTACTTTCAACATCGATGTTTCTCACAATTTATATAACGCTAATCTCCGAGACTCATTTGAAGTCTCAAACTTCTTTATAATTAATTGATATGGTTAACCAAATGAACACAATTTTTCTTTATGAGCTCTATTTCAAATTTCATCAAACTTCATTAGAGAATGATGTTCATTGATTTCTAATATACGTCATTATTATAAATGGGAGGAAAAGTAGATTTGACTACTAGCTTTGGGAACATGCGCACGTTCACGGTGTCGCCGCACACCTCATCCGCACCGGAGTCCACTACTTGGGCAGGTTTTGCTCGAACATCATTTAATACGAGAAATTTCTATTTATCAATCTTTGTATACTCCGCCAAAACGTCCTCTACTTCTTCTGTTATTTTTCTTTTTCATATATTATCATTAATTCTTTTTAGTACAAGATAAGAAATTGTAGGAGATAAATTTTATTACTCGTATTGATGCATTATTGTTCAGTTATTTATTACCCATTGAATTCCAATTGAGTGTTGGTTGCAGTTTTAATTAACATTAATTGATATAATTTATACGACACCAAGGAACTTGTGATGGTGCGGCAATACTGATAAAGCTGTCATTCACAAAATTTATTGGAGGATCTTTAAACAACAAATATCTGTATTAATAGGTTCAATAAATACTTTGTAAATATAGTACACGTTTTTTGGAGCCAGAGGCCACAATGCTAAACACGCGTTTTAGCAAAAGGTGCGTGCATCGAAATGATCATAAATAGGGTTTACAAAAATTTTGATCACTTACACACTAGATATTGTTGTGACATGTAACTTCTAGGAAACTGTATCAATCAACGGCAACAATGACAGCTATTAACTTACTAAAATACAAAAAAAAAAAAAAAAAAAAAAAAAATTCAGTGCCAATGCCCAGTGCATGGACAACATTCCGGCCAGAAAGCTGGGTTTCCAATTTGTGTTTACCCACTTCTTACTCTCCATTGTCATTATGATAACATTTTTAATACATTATTCTACATCATTTTCAGTGGAGAAAACTCGAAAGATATATAGCCAATGAAATCTCACTACCATCTAAATTATATTTACATAAATTTGAAACTTTCATCAAAAATTAAACAGCAAAAACAAAATACTAAACTAGATATATAATGAAAAATTAAATTTAAAAGCTGATCGTCGTTTAGTATGGGATACATTCAAATCCAGTAGTTGATGCAAATAAAATTTAATTCCTTCATATTGAATGGCTTATTGAAGAAATTTAACAGTAACAGTAATATTGATTTTTATATTGTAGTAGATTGATTAACCATTAGCTCTTAGCAATGCGTTCCAATTCTCCCCGATAAAGAGAAATATCCACCTCCTGTTTTCGAAAATATTTAGATCGGTATTTTCTAGGTCTTTCCTAATTTGAGGATAATTGTTCTACGGAAACGGTTCCCATTGGAATTGGGTACCTTTTCGCACTCAAACAACGCTTTTAAACGTAAGCTTTTAATGAATCTATCATCCTAATAGAACCTTTTTACGCAAAATTTTTGCCTGGTGTGTACTCTCCCTAACTGGACCGTTTTCCACTATGTATTATATTTTGGTCTTTGTCCTTAAAATCTTAACATATTTCTCTGTGATTTTACGCCTGGAAGGCGTAATGATTACACATCCACTAGCCAGCAACGCTAAGCTAGATCTGGAAACTCTTGATCTTAGACGAATATGAGAGACGTGACAACAACCACAGATGGGCAGCAGAAAACTTAAACTTTTTCGTCATCTAGCATTGGCTAAGTTTTTAATACTTATTTTATTATTGTAAGAATTCTGAATTGATGTTTACAAAAGCAGAACATTTTTTATGATCAGAAAAAATTAGCTTACCTTAACATATATCATATTTGGATTAACGCAACACGCAAAATTCGATGGTAAAGTCCACGGAGTAGTAGTCCACACCAAGAAATATGTATTATCATTACCAATAGCTTCCAAGGCCACAACAACACAGGGATCAACCACTTCTTTATAATTTTGACCAGATTCAAAATTTGATAAAGCCGTGGTACAGGCCGTGGAATAGGGCATAACCTTAACACCTTGATACACCAGGCCCTTGTCAAAGAGCTGTTTGAATACCCACCATATAGACTCCATATACCAAGGATATAAAGTTTTGTAATCATTTTTAAAATCGATCCATCTGCCCATGCGTGTAACAATACTCTCCCATTCGTTTGCATAGCGCATCACTATTTTGCGACACTCAGCATTATAAGCAGCAATACCCATTTTAGCCACATCTTCAGGTCCGCGTATATTTAAAACTTTATCAATTTCGAATTCTACGGGAAGACCATGACAATCCCATCCAAACCGTCTGTCCACATGATAACCCTGTTGATAGGCGTAACGCGTCACAATATCTTTAATAGTACCAGCTAATATATGACCATAATGAGGTAGACCGGTAGCAAAAGGAGGACCGTCGTAAAAAGTATACCTGAAAAATACATGCATTTAAATATTAGCAATAGTGTTTCTCTTTACTCAAACTTTCATATTTAGTTCCATACTCTTAATACATTGCTCTTATAAAAATGATGCAATTTCTTTTGCTCGAAAAACTTACTTAGGTTTTCCTTTGGAAAGTTGCATACATTTTTCGAAAATTTTATTTTCCTTCCACTCATTCAATACACGTTCCTCCTCGCCCGGAAAGGATATGGTCTCCGGTATACGACACACATCTTCCCTAGTTATTTTTTCAACGCAGCCATTCTTGCATGCCATCATTTTCACACCTTTATTTAAATTATTAGAAATATATATATGAATTTTTTGTTTTAGTTTGATAAATAAATTTTTATAAAACCTATTTGTTTTTCTTTGCGAAAATAAACAGCAAATTCAACTAATAAAAAACTAGCAACCACAGATTATGCTAGCAACGTGCTTAGATTCTAATAAACTGCATTCGTTTGCAAAGAGAGAATTGAAAAATGACAATAAGAAAAACAGGCTAGTTCAGACAAATAATAATAATAATAATGGTTTTGACATTCCAATTTACCCTTAAGGTGCTCGCAAGGCGAATTTTAAAAGGTGGATTTCAAGGCGTAGTTGACAATTTCATAACCTAAGGTAAATTTTTTTTTCGTTTGTTGATTATTTGCTTATCTGGTTCCTTGGCTTTCTCATTTAAGTTTGGTGTTTTAGCATTGATTAATTAGAGAGTCGCATGTAGTGTACTGCTGAGTTTTCAGGGCATGAATTCGCCTTGCCTGCCCTATTATATAGCAAATTAGCATGTGAAACCAATTCCATGGCACTCTCTTTGCTGTAAATTCGTCCCTCTCTTACAAACTTCGTATGTCTTTCATTTCCAGGTGATTATTTTTTGATTTGCTTTTCTGTTCACTGCTGCCAAAAACCTATACATTGGTGTACACGTGTACAAGTGACTTGTGTACATGGGGATTTCATTGTTTTGTAAACACGTTCTTTGCTGTTTTGATAGTATCACGCATTTTACACAAACAAAATTGCCCGTTCTAGTTGTTATTAGACTTGTACACCTAGTGCTGCCACCTTGTAAAGTTATATATGCCGGATCATATTGTAAAGGAGGACAAAGTAAACAAAACAACTGTTGCGTTCTTTAAGAAGTTTGTCATCAATATTAGTCATATTCTGTGATGTTAATACAAAAAGTTAGGAAGCAATTTCCCTTACGAAAAGTACAAAATTTATTAAGTAATACAATTATTTAATATAAATATAATATTTAAAATGTAATGCTAATAACATTTTATCAACGAAAGGTGTAATTACGGTTATATGTATATATTGAATATTGAAAGTTTTGAAAGAAAAAGTTGAAATAGTATTTTCTAGGCGGGGTCAAATTATTGTAACTTCTGAAATATCCATCTATTGCTATGGCCAGACCGATTTGTATAAAACAGCAAAAGATTGCTGAAAAATTAATGATTCTAAGTGATCGTGGCCAAGGTATATTGACCAGAGTGTACAACATTAAAAAAGCTTGTGGCGACACCAAATCAAAACCAAGTTTCTTGTCAGAAAAATCTTTAGAGTCTTCCATTAAACTAATAGTGAAACGATTTCCCAATATTGACCTAAAAGGTCTAAATGCAGTTGTTAATATAAAAACTGAAGTAGCAAAGTCGTTGTCCTTGTATTACAATACTTTTGTGGATTTGTTGGATTTTAAGGACAATGTATGCGAATTACTTACTACCATGGACGCTTGCCAAATACATTTGGATATAACGCTAAACTACGAATTAACGAAAAATTATCTTGACTTGGTAGTAGCATACGTCTCATTGATGATACTGTTGTCAAGAATTGAAGACCGTAAAGCTGTATTGGGTCTATATAATGCAGCTTATGAATTGGAAAATAACCAATCTGAACCCGGATTTCCGCGACTCGGACAGATGATATTAGATTATGACCCTCCTTTGAAAAGACTTTCGGAGGAATTTGTACCACATCAACGTATACTAACAAATGCCATATGTTCGCTGACTACCATCTATCCGCTCCGTAATCTTCCTGCTGACAAATGGTATGAAATGCAAAAACTTAGTTTAGTTGGTAATCCTACTTTACTTCTCAAAGCAGTCCGTACTGATACTATGTCTTGTGAGTATCTATCACTGGAAACTATGGATCGGTGGATAATATTCGGACTTCTATTGAATCATCAAATTTTGGCTCAGTACCCTGAAGTTAACAAAATCTGGATTTCTGCCTTAGAATCCAGTTGGGTAATAGCACTTTTTCGTGATGAAGTTTTGCAAATACATCAGTATATACAAACATTTTTTTACGGTATTAAGGGATATAGTAAACGTGGCAATGAAGTAAAGGATGCATATTCGACCGCTGTACAGAAGGCCTCCCGAATACATGGGGAACGTAGAAAATTTTTACGTTCTGCATTAAGAGAATTGGCATTGATAATGACCGATCAGCCTGGTTTATTGGGACCAAAAGCTATTTTTGTATTTATTGGACTTTCTTTGGCTAGAGATGAGATTATATGGTTATTAAGGCATAGTGATAATCCGCCTTCGCTGAAAAATAAAGGTAAAGTTGAAATAAGTCTTATATCTCGCATAAATAAATACTCTTAAACTTCACTGTCGATTTGGTTTAGCGACCAATGAAACGTCAGTATATAAAGAGCTAAAGTTACAAAAAACAATGCATTTTGCATAATATGTTTATTTAATATGTATGTCTTAATTAAGACTGTAAGAAAATACTAAATTGCTGTTGATTATGTTAAAATTTACTCAAAATCGACGACCTCAAATAGAATAAAGACGTTTATTTATTATTGTATATTGTATGTACTATTAGTAATTAATTACATTTCTTGTAATCAAGAATCGTAATGATTACTCTTATATAATTCTGTGATAAAGAATTTCTGATTACTGTTTGATTACGATTACAAATGATCTAAAAATATTCTGGACTGATTTAATAGTGTTACTATAAAATAAGCAACAAGAATCAAATGCAATAAAAAAATAGCCCGGATACCTTCATGATTATTTTCATGGTCTATTGCATTTATATTCATAGTATTCTTAATACTTTATGTAGTAAATATGAACAATAAGCTACACAAATTAAGAAAAACCCAGGAGCTACAGAAAATATTATTAATATTTCATGTTATAGTCTGAGATATGTAAGTATTGCGATTTTGGCAATCATGCCAGAATGAAATGGCTCAGGGTGCTTGCAGAAACAAAGTACGAAATTACCGTCATTAACTGCAGAGAACATAACAACCAGAGTTTAAGATACACTTTGCACCTTTTACGACATTTAATTTTGAAACTAAAAATAATAGTTCATCAACTTTTTGATTCTTTAATTTCAATAGTGGTGGGTTAATGATATTTTAATTAGAATTTTTATGTGTTTTAAAAAAATCCTAAATTTTGCAGTTGGTACAGGATTTTTTCATCAAGAGCATCACATCAAATTTGGCCGATTTTTCAGAAAACCGATATAAAAATTTCATTAAAAATTTTTATAAAATGGAAGAATGCATCGTATTAAAATCTTCTTACTGATTAAGAATCTAAAATGCTTGATGGAATCGGATAATCATTATAATAGGTAGTGGTGCCCAAACCAAAGAGTATAAATTAATAAAAATTTTATACTGCCATACATTGTTCTGCTAGTTCTAATTAGGATAGGATATTATTAATAATATCCTATCAGAGAGCGCGAGAGTGAAGCCATTCAAACAAAAAAAAAGTAACATAAAGAGTAGCATATTACAAGCTGCTACCAAAGACTATATTTTATGAATTTACTCCTGAATAGAAATAACTAATAATAAGTGAGAAATTAAGTCTTGGACTAAGTTTTGAATTTTGATCTCTAATGTATTCGAGGGCTCCTAGTAGAATTTTATGACAAATATGTTTATAGGACATTTCAGCCTACTATACTGCTTTGCGTATGGAGTTCTTCGCATTTTTTAAGGAAGAAGCAAAAAGATCCATACCGCGAAGAGTTATAGGGCGAACATGTTCTATAAAAAAGATCTTCACAGTGTTTAACTTAAAACTGCTGAACAAATTTATACCCAAAATGTTAGGACTGCACAACTTCCTATGCCGTCTCACTATAAGAATGTATGTTTAAATCCCTTAAAGTTAAGATGCAAAATTTCAAAATGTGATACATTGAAAGCAGAAATGGCCAGAACACTACTATAGGAGAGTATAAATGGTTTTTCGGAATGTGATACTTGTAGAGTTTCTGAAGAAAATGAAAATGTAACATTTCTTTTTAAGACAGAAACTCGTTATTTTGATGATGGTATTAAGAGGCTTTTTAAAAAAGGACTTTAGAGTATACCAGGTGGTCCAAAAACAAATATCTTTTTAAAATATACTTATGTTATTTAAAATGAAAAAAAAAAACACTATTGTTTGCCCAAACTTTATAATTTTAATTACAAAGAAAAAAGTACTACTGTTATAAGCATTATTTTCTTTTTCAATTTAAGGTAAGAATGGCGATGATCTTGCTGACCGACAATTGCCCGAATTGTTATTCCACATGGAGGAACTACGTGCATTGGTACGCAAATATAGTCAAGTGATGCAGCGTTATTATGTGCAGTATCTGTCGGGATTTGATTCCATTGATTTAAATATATACATACAAAGTTTACAAATGTGTCCGGAAGACGAAAGTGCTATTTTATCGTCTCTACACAGTACAGTATCGAATTTAACTGTGAAACAAGTTGAAGAAAATGAACTTTTTGATTTTAGAGCGTTCCGTTTGGATTGGTTTCGTTTGCAAACATATATAAGTGTTAAGAATGCTGTCTTACGCATACAGGAGAATATCGAATTGGCTCGCTTGTTAGACTCGATGATGTTTCACACACGTGTGGTAGACAACTTGGATGAAATTCTGGTGGAAACATCTGACTTGAGTATCTATTGTTTCTGCAGTAAAATGTTCGATGATCAATTCAACATGTGCCTCGAATTCCCAGCACAAAATCGATTCATTATAGCATTCCCTCTTATATGCTCACACTTTCAAAACTGTGCACATGATATGTGTCCTGAGGAGCGGCACCATATTCGTGAGCGGTCCTTGAGTGTGGTAAATATATTCTTGGAAGAAATGGCTAAAGAGGCAAAGAATATTATAACAACGATTTGCGATGAACAGTGTAGCATGGCTGATACTTTATTACCAAAGCATTGCGCAAAAATATTATCGGTGCAATCATCCCGCAAGAAGAAAGATAAGTCCAAGAAACAGCTCGATAATATAAAGAAGCCGGGACACGAGTCTTATCGTAAGACACGTGAAGACTTAACAACCATGGATAAACTACACATGGCCTTAACTGAATTATGTTTCGCCATTAACTATTGCCCCACTGTTAATGTATGGGAATTTGCTTTCGCACCACGCGAGTATTTGTGCCAAAATTTAGAGCATCGTTTTTCTCGTGATTTGGTTGGGATGGTAATGTTCAATCAAGAGACTATGGAAATTGCCAAGCCTTCGGAGTTATTGGCCTCAATAAGGGCATACATGAACGTTTTACAGACTGTAGAAAACTATGTACACATCGATGTGAGCCGAGTTTTCAACAATTGTCTACTGCAGCAAACCCAGGCTTTAGATTCGCATGGGGAGAAAACTATAGCTGCTATATACAATACTTGGTAAGATTGCAAAATTACAAATTTAAGAAAATACTACACGTGCCTTTTACTTTAAGGTACACTGATGTTTTACTGCGACGTGTATCAGCCGGCAATATTGTCTTTAGTAATAACCAAAAGGCATTTGTACCGATTTCACCCGAAGGTTGGGTACCCTTTAATCCACAAGAGTTCTCTGATCTCAACGAATTGAGGGCTTTGGCAGAATTGGTTGGTCCTTATGGTATCAAGACTTTAAATGAAACTCTAATGTGGCACGTAGCCAATCAAGTACAAGAGCTAAAATCTCTTGTGGGTATAAACAAAGAAGTTTTAATTACTTTACGCACCAGCTTTGATAAACCCGAAGTTATGAAAGAACAGTTTAAACGCTTGCAAGATGTAGACCGAGTATTACAAAGAATGACTATAATTGGTGTGATTTTGTGTTTCCGGAATTTAGTGCATGAGGCTTTAGTGGATGTGTTAGAAAAGCGTATACCATTTTTGCTGAGCTCTGTAAAAGATTTCCAAGAACACTTGCCTGGTGGTGATCAAATTCGAGTTGCCTCCGAAATGGCGGCAGCTGCTGGTCTTATGTGTAAAGTGGATCCCACATTGGCAGCTACCCTGAAATCGAAAAAACCAGAATTTGATGAAGGAGAACATTTAACTACTTGCCTGTTAATGGTGTTTGTAGCAGTATCAATACCAAAATTGGCACGCAATGAAAATTCCTTTTACCGTGCAACCATCGACGGTCATTCCAATAATACTCACTGCATGTCTGTAGCCATTAATAATATTTTCGGAGCCCTTTTCACAATTTGTGGTCAAAATGATATTGAGGATCGTATGAAAGAATTTTTGGCTTTAGCCAGTTCTTCATTGCTGCGGTTGGGACAAGAATCGGACCGTGAAGCAACACGTAATCGCGAATCCATTTATTTGCTGTTGGATGAAATTGTTAAACAATCGCCATTTTTAACGATGGATTTATTGGAGTCTTGTTTCCCATATGTTCTCATACGCAATGCTTATCATGCTGTTTATAAACAAGAGCAAACATCAGGGTTATAAGTGAAATTCCAATTCAATTTCATATATATAAATAATTCCATGCGTACATTAAAAACTTAAGTACATTCGTGTAATAATTTTTTGTTTAAGAAAAATATTTCTTTTAATGAATTTTACGTTCAAACGTAAAATGGAAAAAAGTATAAATGGAAAAATAGTATAGTTTTGTTATTTGTACAACTTCGATTCATTTGATGTACATACTTGTTGTTCTTTGAAAGATGACCTAAGCGAGCTGGGGGTCGCGTCTTATTACACCTAGAGGTCGAGCGTTGTACAACACAATTTCAAAAATGGGCTTGGACGTCATTTCGCGCGGGGAGCCCACTTACTGGCCTACTGACATACAAAAAATTCCAGATGTTATAGATTTTGGCGTCATGAAAAATATCTCTAGGGATTTAATTCATGTTGAAGCTTCTCATGATCTCTTCTCCGATCACTCGCCAACGATCGTTACAATTTGTAGCCCACTAAGAAGTAACTTACCTCACCCATATGTGAAGATGATAAATCATGTTAATTGGCTGGGGTTCAAAAAATATCTCAGTAGTCATTGTACGGGAAACATCAAGCTAAGAACTTCCGATGATATTGAATTTAACATTGCCAATCTTACCGATAATATTAAACAGGCTGCTGAACATGCCACTACGTCCTATCCGCAGACTGGGTTTAATAGAATTTATTCTGCGGATATTGAACGTCTCGTATGTGAAAAAAGAAGAGCTAGAAGGGAATGGCAACAGCACAGATCACCCCAACATAAAATTAGACTTAGAGAATGCACTAAACGACTCCAAGAGTTGCTTGCATCTGAAAAATCTGCTTCTCTTAAGAACTATCTGGAAGGTCTCGATGTTACAGCAGCATCTAATTACTCCTTGTGGCGCGCTGCTAGAAAACTTAAAACACCCGTTGAGTTTAAACCACCCCTGAAAAAGGTAACATATTTGCTGAGCATTTAAAACACGTATTTACCCCAAACACATGTACTGGTGCGCTTGATATTCCGAGTGTAGTTGCTCTGCCCCCTCGACCCATAAAGTTTAAGATGCGTGATGTACAAAAACTAATAGCTGAAACCAACCCGAAGAAGGCCCCGGGTATTGATGGAATTAGTAACAAGATGCTGATGAAGTTGCCTCGTATTGCTATTAGAATCCTGTTATTCATTTTTAATGGCATTTTACGACTGAAGTATTATCCACACAGCTGGAAACTTGCCATGGTCAAAATGATTCCAAAGGCGGGCAAAGATCTTACAAAGGCTGAGTCATATAGGCCAATAAGTTTGCTGTCAACAATTTCAAAACTGTTCTTCCCTCTTTATTGATGTTTCTCAAGCATTTGATAAAGTGTGGCACGAAGGCCTAATTTTTAAAATTGAAGACATATGTACCCATAAACATTCTAAATCTTTTGGAAAGTTACATTCTTGCCCGGAAGTTCACTGTTGTGGAAGGAGACTCCGGTGTGCCACAGGGGAGTATACTGGGGCCAGTTTTGTATTTGATTTATACCTGTGATATGCCTTTGAGCAGTAATATCTTCACTTCTACATTTGCCGATGATACAGCCTGCCTTAGTATGCATGAAAACCCTCACGAGGCATCCCGATATCTTCAGGAACATATTAACTTGTTGGAGCTGTGGTTGAACTTATGGAGAATAAAAGTAAATGAACAAAAGTGTGTTCATGTCACATTTACTCTACGAAGAGACACTTGTTCCCCCATTCGAATCAACAACCAAGTTGTGCCTCAACATTCACAGGTGAAATACCTTGGTATACACCTTGACCGACGGCTTACATGGAAACTCCACATTGACTCTAAGCTGACACAAATGAAGCTTAAATTAACCCAGATACATTGGCTGATTGGTAGAAATTCTACCCTCAGTCTAGATTGTAAACTTTTAATATACAAGTCGCTTTTGAAACCCATATGGTGTTACGGAATTCAGCTATGGGGCACTGCTTCAGCTTCCAATTTAGAGAGAATGCAACGAATGCAAAACAAAATTTTAAGGTTAATAACATCGGCTCCATGGTACATGAAAAATGCTATTTTACATCGTGATTTAAATATGCCACTTGTGACCGCTGAAATTGCAAAATATGCAGGCAAATATTTAACAAAACTAGAGTCCCATCCTAATCCCCTTGCTCGCAATATCTTGAACTTTACTGGACACATCCGCTTAAAAAAGAGGGATACTACGGCCTTAATACGCCACACTTCAGATGGAATTTTTTGAATATTTTTGTGCTTAACACATTTATGTATTATTAATTATTATCACTAAGTTTATGTCTGACACTGGTTGGGCCTAATAATTATATTTATACTTAAGATTTGAATACTTATTGTTAGTTCAGTTTTTGAAGATACAATAAATAAATTTTAGCATAAAAAAAACTTTTGTTTAAATTTCAAACGTTGAACGTTTCTTTATTTATATTGAAAACAACAATGAAATACTATTTATTTTTGGTTTTAATATACATAAATAAAGAAACGTTGAGCGTTTGAAATTTATAAAATGTGGCCCTTAATTTACCGATACTTTATGTATATACATAAGTATGTATCATTCAGCCATGTTATATAAATTTTAATCGAATGATTTTCAAAATCAAAACAGACAAACTTGTGATCTGTAAATCGCGTGATTTAGTGCATTCAAAGTTAAATTAGAATTAAATATTTTTTAAACATCAAAAACTATTAAACCAACTTATTGATAATAAATAAATAATATATAAATGTTTAGAAGTGATTATTGTATGATGCCTCCTCGTTTATTCATCCATGTAATTTTTCTTTCTTACTTTGAGAAAAAATATGAGCAATATATTTTTAGCTGATATTTTTTTAACTTAAATGTATTAAAGTGCAAACAGCTTGATCAAAATCCATAAAAAGACTTCAAATTTAATTTAATTTACTAATTGTTTAATATAATTTACTAATTGTTTTTTCCTCAGTTATATATTAGAATAAAAATACATTAGATTTATGGTACTGCCGACCAGGTTTGAATACTCGAATATAAAATGAATTAGGCGTTTAAAAAAAATTATCAGATTTCCAAAATAGGCTCTAAGATGTTAAAAATAAAACTGTATATGTGTTACCTGCTAAGCTTTTTGATGTCAGTAGCAAGAAAATTTAAAACAAAATGAAATTTGTACGTTTTATCCAGCGGTTATTTATATTTATTATATATACACATGGATTTTTCTTGAAATTTTGAAGTTAGTCCGTATGCTTTTATTTTCGCTGGTAGATGTGCAAACTCAGCGGAAGGCCAACCATGTTTTATGTGTATGCAGAAATATTCCACCGGCATCAGCACCAGCAAAATTTTAGATACATATGTAGTGTAGCTTAAAACCGAAATATATGATTTAACACTATAATAATAACGTTATTTTATACTACATTAATGCTCAAAATAGGTAAATTTTTTTTATTTTCTTTTGGTCATTTTGTTTACTTGCTTACAATAATTATTTAAAATAAAACAATACTGCATATTATAGGAGAAACAAGACAAACGACAACAAAATATGTACAATTTTATACTACTTAACATTTTATTGTTTTTTGTTGTCTTAGCTGAGTATATGCCTGTATTTCATTGGCACTAACCAAATCATCAATACCCTTTATCGAAATCATGTTTGAAAAGCATTTAAAGTCGTATACTTATACCAAAAAATATAAACACCATATGAGAATCCGAACAGAACTCAATCATTTTTTTCTATTTGTAATTTACAAAACATATAAGTATTACAGCTTTAGAAAGCTTTTGTACACACAAAACACAACACAATAAACAATTATAATCGACTTGTGTCTTATTTTTCTTTTTACGCCTTTATACAATTAATCGCCCTTCGGCTGATAATGAAAGTATTTATAAGGCAAAATGAAAAATTAAATTTATAATAACAATATTTATCAAATTTGTTATTGGAGATATTCTCCAAAATAACTATATAACATTTTATTGTTTGTTATTGGTGTAAGTATACGAGTTTGAATGCTTTTCAAACATGATTTGATTAATGTTTACTGATGATTTGGTTAGAGCCAATTTAATGCAGACAATATACTCAGCTAAGCTGATTTTATACTACATTGATAACAGCTACACCTATGTCCCTTTTTACATTTTTATTCCATTTGTTATAGCAACTAAATTCACCAATATTTGTGCCGCTTCGAAGTCATAAAAATGTCATAATGTTGGGAATGACTAAAATAAATTAACAGTACATACCCATTAATGCTTTTTCAATACTGATCAAACAGTTCTACCAAGACTACATAGCATAGAGCACCGTTTTAGACCTATTTTAAGACGCACACAATATGATTAAAATATTTATTTGCGTCTCCTAAAATTATGTGTGAACATATTTTTCTTCATTTATTTATTTACATATTTGCAGTATACTATTTTAAATTTTCTATGTCGGAGAGGAATCGAATATTTTGAAATTGTTGTGTGACAATTGATTATGTTTTCCAGACAGTAACTATTAAATATGACAAGTAAAAAGTACATACAACATATCTTGATATATATCAATTAGTTCATTACAATCACTGCTTTTAAAATTACTAGTGGACAAAACTTTTTTAAAAACCTATAATCAGCCATGTCACAGAACTTAGGAGTATACGAAATTAAACATTTACAAAATTTTCAATTCGAAACATTTTCATTTCAATTCTGTAGTTTCCACAGTTTTTCATAAAACATTTCTGCTACAAAAACTTACATACCTTAAGGTGCAGCTTTTATCTTCACTTAAGGCATAAAAAATAGCTAATACTTATATGTATTTATTTGTATCTGCTGAAGTCTGTTATTTAATTTTTCTATTTCGGAGTGGAATTGAAAATTTTTATTTTGCAGAGAAGATTAAAACATTATAATTTTGGCTTTTGTACGAATTATGAGTTTGAAACATGCCTGAATAACATACATTCGTTATTTAACTAAAAGGTACATTTTATTAACAAAAGTTTAAGTATAGACTATGAAAGCAAAGAACACAAACTGCCTGTCCCACGATGTCACTCGACATCGATCGCTCGCATAAATACGTTTGAAACAGCAACAAATTTTAAAATGTTTTTAGTTTGAATGTATTTATGCGAGCGATCGATGTCGAATGACATCGTGGGACAGGCAGAAATTCTTACAACATATGCTGAAAGTTACACATAATCACATAAGTATGTACATACATATGTATGAATACGCAGCTTCTGCTTATTGTAGACAATTTTTGAATGTTGTCGACAGCCACTTGCTGTCAATGCTGTTAGTAATGGAAATAGCTTGTAAATAATAGAATAAGGAGGATTAAATCGTCTATAGGAGTAATCGAGCGAAGGGGTAATTTTTCTTTATAATTTTTTAACAGCAAGAAATAAATCAAATTTTTCATATATGAACGACCAAAAACAAAATGATTTAGTCTCACGAGCATGAGTGAGAAGAATCAACAAGACTTAAAGCATTTATACTCATACTCATGAGAAGTGGGTGAGCATTTCGGTACTCTGCTAAGAGATACATACCCATATGTATATGTATGTATGTATGCAAAAGAATCTAATAAAAACGTATACTATCATTCATATTGTCATGTCATAAAACTAAAATAAGTAAGAAATAAGTCAATAAAATTTTTATGACAATATGACTGATAGAATACCTTGTGAATCTCCCAATAGAATACTGCGTGTATGATATCGCTCCTGTAACATATGTACGTATGTATTTATATATGTATTCATATCTGAACAATCAAAGTTTTAAAATTACTGAGGAAAAAGTGCTACTCAATATCGTCTTTAAATATAAGTATAAAAAATTAGTATATACCTGAAGCTAAGCCGACGTAACAATAGTCTCATATTGATAAGTTTGTATGTATGTATGTCTAAAACAAATATAATATAAGGTGTTCATTTTTAGTGTTTCTCAAGCCCATCTAATTCTTTTGTTTTTATCTTCATTTCCAACATTTTAAGTTTCATTTCGCTTTCAAATAGTTGTTCTTCTCTTTCATGTCTTCGTTGCATAATTTTAAGTTTCTTTTCTTCGATTTCACATAGTTTTTGCTGGTGCTGACTCGAATTTTTCAAAATATTTTTCAGTTCTATTATTGTATTTGAAATTTCATTGAAAACTTTTTCTTGCATCGCATTATGTTTTTCTAGTAATTCCTGACGTTCATTATTTTTGCTATTTCGTTTCCTTTTTCTTCTGTCTGCCGTTACAAACTTATCTGTTTGAAGAGAATTTACCGAAGCTGATGGCAAGTCTTCCTCATCTCCCAAAAACGTCTGCTCTATAACACAGTAACTTTCAGCTTTTATTTCTTCTTCGGCAGACTGGTTGCATGATAGTAAGTCTTCCTCTTCCTCCCAAATAGTTTGGTCCGGCATTTGAGGCTTTATTTCGTCAAATTTTTCCATTTTTATTTCAACTACAGCAGGGTGAACCTCTAAAACTGAATCTTTAGTATTGAAACGTTTTTGAAACTGCATTAAATTTGCGACGGCTTCCTCCACCGGATGAAGTATTAACTGTTTAGTTCCCCCGCTGCCTGTTACCTTCATTTCCATCACCTTCAATAGCTTCTTCTTCACCTTAAATTTAAAATCTCTCCATACCTAAAATATACCTGGGATTTATTAATGCAAAAATCGCATTTCTTGTTTACCTTTTGCCATCCATCGCTATCTCTCATCGGTGGACCAATAGCATTTAATTTTCTTGCAATTTCTTCCCAACCGTGCTTAAAGTTATTGGGCGTTAATGTTCGGTGGAAGCCCTTTGCCAAGCATGGATCTTTTTCTAGCTCTGCCACAAGAGTTTGAAATTGTCTTGAGGTAGTGATTTTTAACTTTTTTTCCATTGTTTGGTACGAAAACTTTTCTGACGACTGATTATTACTTTCTTAAAATACTTTTGTCACTTGAACTCAATGTCGCCTCTCAGACGCCTTGGAAAGACTCTACAATGTTATCGATAACGACTACGGCAATACCATTATTTGTGGTTGAAATACCAGTGTCGTCAACCGTATTAAAAAATTTATTAAACATCGATAAGATAGAAAAGGAGAGTAGAGTTGATTTTATTTGAAAATCAGGAGAATTCCACATAAATATCACCCTCCAAATTACATTAAATTGATTGGGCGCAATAGATACATTATCTCAATATATTTAGCCTATGTCTTTAATAAAAACCCCCAGAATAGTAAAATTGAAACGACAATGAAATTTTGTTATATGTCACCCTGTTATGCTTATTTTGAAAAATTGTAGACAATTTAACCCTGTTGCTCTCATATGAATATTTTTTAAAATAGGGTAACCTACGCTTTACTACATAACGATGATAGCCGCCATATAAGCACCACCAAGCCGCTACTGCATCACATTAGGCCTTCTTTTTAATACATATCCCAGGTGTACTATCCTAGCAGGGTGGAGCAATATATAGAGATATTAGTACACACCTTCACGTATTTGGAACTCGTTTTATCTTCTCATGCATTTTGTTATCATGTGTACATGAATAAACCACCACTGCCAGAACCCTTTCATTGTTTGTACGTATATGCTAATTCAAAAAAAAATGATGTAATAAAACTTTTATCGTATAAACTGTGACTTAGAAGACATAGATTGCTGCATTATGAATATATGAATATGAAATTGTATATAGAAGGACTCATGGCGAAGAAGGCTGATTATCAGTAACCGCCAACTCGCTTAGTGTTTAGCCGCCGCCGATAATATATCTCCTACTTCGTTCTCTGTTTAAACAAAAACTTTAGTTGTGTGAAAAACGATTTTGGAAAAATGTACAACTTGTACAAAAATTATACAATAAATAAAGTTGTATATGTTGTATTTTTAATATAAATGCAACAGTAATATGAAAATAAAATTTAATAAGCAATTTAAAAAGAAAAGCAAATAAGTTTTGTAGGTGGGGCCGGCTTACAGCAGAGTTTATGTACATACATATATGCATACATACATATACATACATACATATAATAAGTATTATACACAGAAAAAATATTAATAAACTTTCATAATGGCTAGACCTATTTACCCAAATCAGCAAAAAATTGCTGAAAAATTGATTATTCTAAATGATCGCGGCTTAGGAATACTGACCAGAGTCTACAATATTAAAAAAGCCTGTGGTGACACCAAATCAAAACCGGGCTTTCTCTCAGAAAAATCTTTGGAGTCCACAATTAAATTTATAGTAAAACGATTTCCAAACATTGACGTTAAAGGTTTGAATGCCATTGTGAATATAAAAGCAGAAATTACAAAGTCATTATCTTTATATTATCATACTTTTGTGGACTTACTGGATTTTAAGGATAACGTATGCGAACTACTTACTACCATGGATGCTTGCCAAATACATTTAGATATAACGCTAAATTTTGAATTAACAAAAAATTATCTTGATTTGGTTGTAACATATGTCTCATTAATGATATTGTTGTCAAGAGTCGAAGACCGTAAAGCAGTATTGGGTCTTTATAATGCTGCTTACGAATTGCAAAATAGCCAGTCTGATCCTGGGTTTCCCCGACTTGGTCAAATGATTTTGGATTATGAGGTTCCCTTGAAAAAGCTTTCGGAAGAATTTATACCTCATCAACGTTTACTAACGAACGCTTTGCGTTCTCTGACTACCATCTATCCTCTACGTAATCTTTCAGCTGATAAATGGCGTGAAATGCAAAAGCTTAGTTTAGTAGGCAATCCTGCTATACTACTCAAAGCGGTCCGTACCGATACTATGTCCTGTGAGTATCTTTCACTAGAAGCCATGGATCGATGGATAATATTTGGTCTTCTATTGAATCATCAAATGTTGGCTCAGTATCCGGATGTTAATAAAATTTGGATATCTGCTCTAGAATCCAGTTGGGTTATAGCCCTCTTCCGTGACGAAGTTTTGCAAATACATCAGTATGTACAAACATTTTTTGACGGTATTAAAGGATATAGCAAACGTATCAGTGAAGTTAAAGAGGCATATACAAGTGCTGTACAGAAAGCATCGCTAATGCATCGGGAACGTAGGAAATTTTTGCGAACTGCTTTGAAAGAACTAGCATTGATAATGACCGATCAGCCTGGTTTATTAGGTCCTAAAGCTATTTTTATATTTATTGGACTTTGCTTGGCACGAGACGAGATTTTCTGGCTATTAAGACATAATGATAATCCTCCGGTTCTAAAGAATAAAGGTAAGATTTGTGATTTATTATTATTATTATTATTATTTTATTTAATCTAAAAGAAATTAATTCTAAGATTAAATTTAATTTAAGAGCACTAGCTGCATTGAAAATATACAAATTTTGTGATTTATCTTTCAATAAATTTATGTTAAATTCTGTTTAATGACAATCCAACACAAAGTGTTGGTGTAGATTTAAAGGTCCAAACTAATACATGTTTTGTATGTTGTGGCTTTAGCTGTTCATTTCCCGACATTTCATTGTGTTGCAGTGTTGGCGCATCGATCTGTTGGGACTAGTGATAAGGTCGCGGCCGTTATGATACCTTGAATGTGATTTTTTTCTTTTTTAAATTTTGTATTAATGATATCACATGTTAATTGTTGTTTGGTGACAAAGGTATATCACTGGTCACTAAATAAACAGTGAATAACTGTGTTATTAGTGATATAAAATTTACCTGTGCAGCATACGTGTGCTAAAAGCGAATTCTTTCTCTGTACATTCTCACATTTGTCGCCATAGAACGGAGGTTTTCGACTTATGTAACAAAGAGGTATCTGAGAATACACAAGGTCATGATGCACTAGTTTTTGACATACCTGGTTGTCACCTCCCATTACTATTCAACTTCCATGGGGCCTTGCATTGAGATTGTGCTCCAGTGCCTGCAAACACTATGCTCACGTAATCCTAAACTTAGCTGTCTTTGTATTAGGTTCAACATCAGGTCACATCTTTAACCCTTCGAGTGTCTATACAGAAACCAAGAGGCAGGAAGGTATAAAAGTATAAACTCTTCGATGAGCTTTTCGATTCTATAACGAAAAAGTTGTCCGAATAGTAAAATTGATGTTGCTTGTGATTTCAGCATTACAAATCATCTTTCCGTGGCCATTCGAGTCATACAACTCCATCTCGTGCAACTAATGAATAAGCTAGTACTTATTCCTTGTGTTAAAAGGCAGCTTTCCGGTGTGCTCGCTAAGCCTCAAAAAAGAAGCAGCTAACAAGCCTAACATAACAATAAACGCGCAATTGCAACAGTTTATTTAGCTGCCGCTGATTTCCGTAGAGGGCACTCCACAGATGACCTGTTTGAACTCCTATCGCCGAAATGGTGAAAGTAAGGCAATGGCAATGGATATTTTTAAGGCGTTTGTTAGATTTTTTTTTTGTTTTTGATGACATCTTTCCATTTATGTCGATCTTTCTCAGGGATCGTACTAGTTGTTATAGATGGGATCTCATCAGACAAGTTCAAGATGAATACAGGGGAACCAAAGGGTTGCTTTCTTTCTCCTACTCTATTTTTTACTTTTCTTAACGATCTTTTAAGCTTTCAATTTTACTCTTTTGCGGATGACAGCAGCATTTGCAATTCATATTTATTCAATAACAGGTCAAACCTTTCGGATATTCTGACCATGAAGCAAGATATGAATGATACACTTCGCAATACACTTAACAATCTCCGAATGGTCTCAAGCGAATAGGGTGAGTTTTAATGCTCGTAAGAGCTAATGTTCCATCCTTAATCCATCTTGTACCACTACCAGAAATCGTTTACATATATATATATATATATATATATATATATATATAAATTACGTGTATGTTCGTGATCGCTGAACTCAACAACTACTAGACCGATATTGGCCAAATTTGATATGCATGCTCTATGGGCCGTGAGGAGTGTTTCTGTGTAGTTTGAAGTTCGTCCGACAGATGGCGCAATATTTAGTTTTTTGTGTTTTTGCACCGTAACTCAAGAACTACTGGACCGATTTTGACCAAACTTTATATACATGCTCTATGGGCCGTGAGGAGTGTTTCTGTATAGTTTGAAGTTCGTACGACAGGTGGCCCAATATTTAGTATTTTGTGTTTTGCCCGGGAATTAATGAACTTGTACGGACAAAAATCATCCTTTAGCTGAACAAATCCCATGTGGAATAATCTATAAATGTTCAATTCGAATGTACATATACACTATTCCCTTCATCCTCCTCTATACAACCTAATTTTCTAGTTCCTTTGCATGAGTAGGGGTCAGTGTTGGTCATATTAAATAATAATAAGAACCAAGGGTTTCACGTGTCAAAAAATATATGTTTTTATGCTGTTGGAGGTGTTGCCCTAACGCATTTTAAATTATTTATAACTTTCAATTTTACAGTATTTAATTTAATTTTATTATTATTTTAGGCAAAAGTAACGAAGATCTTGTCGATCGCCAACTGCCAGAATTATTATTTCACATGGAGGAGTTAAGGGCTCTTGTACGAAAATACAGTCAAGTTATGCAGCGTTATTATGTGCAATATCTGTCTGGATTTGATTCCGTAGATCTAAATATACGCATGCAAAGTCTTCAAATGTGTCCCGAAGACGAAAGTGTTATTTTCTCTTCACTTTATAATACAGCTTATGGTTTAACTGTGAAACAAGTTGAAGACAATGAGCTGTTTGATTTTAGGGCATTCCGCTTGGATTGGTTCCGTTTGCAAACGTATATGAGTGTGAGTAAAGCTGTTTTACGCATACAGGATCATATTGAATTGGCTCGTTTGTTAGACTCAATGGTGTTTCACACACGCGTGGTAGACAACTTGGACGAAATACTGGTAGAAACATCTGATTTGAGTATTTTTTGTTTCTACAGTAAGATGTTTGATGATCAATTCCACATGTGTCTTGAATTTCCAGCACAAAATCGTTACATTATAGCATTCCCCCTCATATGCTCCCACTTTCAAAACTGTACACATGAAATGTGTCCAGAGGAGCGGCACCATATACGTGAACGATCTTTGAGTGTGGTAAATATATTCTTGGAAGAAATGGCTAAAGAGGCAAAGAATATTATAAACACAATTTGTGATGAACAGTGCACCATGACTGATGCCCTATTACCAAAACATTGTGCTAAAATTCTTTCGGTGCAGTCAGCGCGCAAGAAGAAAGATAAGTCCAAGAAACAGTTTGATGATATACGAAAGCCAGGAGATGAGTCTTATCGTAAGACACGTGAAGATCTAACAACTATGGATAAATTACACATGGCCTTAACTGAATTATGTTTCGCCATTAACTATTGCCCCACAGTTAATGTATGGGAGTTTGCTTTTGCACCGCGCGAGTATTTGTGCCAAAACTTAGAGCATCGTTTTTCTCGAGATTTGGTTGGGATGGTAATGTTCAATCAAGAGACTATGGAAATTGCTAAGCCTTCAGAGTTGCTAGCCTCCGTCAGGGCATATATGGACGTTTTACAAACTGTAGAGAACTATGTGTACATCGATATGACGCGTGTTTTCAACAACTGTCTACTGCAACAAACCCAGGCTTTAGATTCGCATGGAGAGAAAACTATAGCTGCTTTATACAATACTTGGTAAGTTTGAAAAATTACAAAATTTAAGAAAATACTACATTTGCCTTTTACTTTAAGGTACACTGAAGTATTACTGCGACGTGTATCAGCGGGCAATATTGTCTTTAGCAATAACCAAAAGGCATTTGTACCGATTTCACCCGAAGGTTGGGTACCCTTTAATCCACAAGAGTTCTCTGATCTCAACGAATTGAGGGCTTTGGCAGAATTGGTTGGTCCTTATGGCATCAAGACTTTAAATGAAACTCTAATGTGGCACATAGCCAATCAAGTACAAGAGCTAAAATCTCTTGTGGGTATAAACAAAGAAGTTTTAATTACTTTACGAACCAGCTTTGATAAACCCGAAGTTATGAAAGAACAGTTTAAACGCTTGCAAGATGTAGACCGAGTATTACAAAGAATGACTATAATTGGTGTGATTTTGTGTTTCCGGAATTTAGTGCATGAGGCTTTAGTGGATGTGTTAGAAAAGCGTATACCATTTTTGCTGAGCTCTGTAAAAGATTTCCAAGAACACTTGCCTGGTGGTGATCAAATTCGAGTTGCCTCCGAAATGGCGGCAGCTGCTGGTCTTATGTGTAAAGTGGATCCCACATTGGCAGCTACCCTGAAATCGAAAAAGCCAGAATTTGATGAAGGAGAACATTTAACTGCTTGCCTGTTAATGGTGTTTGTAGCAGTATCAATACCAAAATTGGCACGCAATGAAAATTCCTTTTACCGTGCAACCATCGACGGTCATTCCAATAATACTCACTGCATGTCTGTAGCCATTAATAATATTTTCGGAGCCCTTTTCACAATTTGTGGTCAAAATGATATTGAGGATCGTATGAAAGAATTTTTGGCTTTAGCCAGTTCTTCATTGCTGCGGTTGGGACAAGAATCGGACCGTGAAGCAACACGTAATCGCGAATCCATTTATTTGCTGTTGGATGAAATTGTTAAACAATCGCCATTTTTAACGATGGATTTATTGGAGTCTTGTTTCCCATATGTTCTCATACGCAATGCTTATCATGCTGTTTATAAACAAGAGCAAATATTGGGGCTTTAAGTTTTAGTAATTGAAAAACATATGGAAAATTATACATTATTGAAAAATATCAAAAAATATTATTGACCTTTCTCATTTAGCTTTAAATGTAGAAACGCACCACACAAGGAGAGAATAGCACCCAATGGGTGCAATTTGTTCTCAGCTTACATTCGTTATTTTTTTATTTTTATTTTATTTTATTTTTTTTTTTTTTTGCTAAGGGAGATAGAAATTCAAATATTTTAAATTTCTTTCTTCTTTAAAAACTAACCTTTGAGCGAAAGGGCCACAAATGTTTAAATTTTATTAAGTTTTTTATTTTCTTTGAATGAAACCAAATTTCCAAGAATTTGTGCGTCATGCTGAATTCTTTTCAAATTGATTGAATTTCACTGAAAAGTTGGTTAGCACTAACGCAATTTGGACATATTAATAGCTAAACCCACAACAAATAATACAAAGTAAGTAATGTCATAATTTTAACTGGCTGCCATTTTGAATTTTAAGGAATTCTGAATTGTTGCTTCAAATTTCTCGATTATTACAATAATTTTGCACCACCTAGTATATATCCAAATTGGATCTTTTTTGATATTATTTCGAACCACATATATTGATTATTTATTTTGTTGTTTAGGCAGGCCCTAGTTCATTATGGAAAAAATTAACATTTGGAGCCAATTTTTCTTAATAAAAAATGTGACTTCTTCGTTTTGACAGTTTATAAAGAATTAATAAATGCCTTACTTAGTTAATTTTTGAAAACTTTCGTAATAGTAACAACTTTAAATATAGTTTTATTCCTCTTTCTAATTTTTGGGCTCTCTTTACATTTACTCTATATATATTTTATCTTATGCATATTAGTAAAAAGTATTATTCGAAATTAGATAAAATTAATAAATTAACATTTCTGAACACATTTTAAAACAACCATTTTTATAAAATACATTTCTAGTAATTTATGGTTATTTTTATTCAGGCTCTAGGTCATGACCTATAGCCTTAATAAAAATAACCATAAATTACATACCAAAAGGTCGATAAAATTAATAAATATATACATACTTATACATTTTTAGTTTTTATAAAATTCAAATAAATAAATATTGTTAAAGAAGTTAAATTTACAATTCTTTGTTGTTTTTGTTGCTTTCCAGATTGCAAGGGCTTCAGGTTTTGTTGAAATATGACTGATAGGCAATTCCCAAAGATGAGGTGGCAAATAAAATAAAATAACTCCACCAAGTAGCAAAACCCAAAAAACCTTTATAAACTTCTCTGCTAAACACCTAGATGATAAATAAACTCTATTCGTACAAAAATATAACATTTAAAAATATAACAGAATAACTTACATTTTTTAAACTCATTATAGTGTTTTGTAAAGTTTGTGCTGATTCTAAAATATTGAACTCATTTTCCGAGTCTTCTTTTAATAAAGCCATTCCACTTCCATCTATAAAATCTTGTTCTTGTGGAATGGTTGGCTCCAGTTCAGCGGCACATTCGTGCTGCAAAACGCTTTCAGTAAACATACCAGTCCAACTGTAACCACCTAAACTCTTGTACATCAAAGTAAGATATAGGCATAATATCAAAGGAGCCACGAATTGCAAAGTGACCACACACAGATAATAAAATATTGAAGAAATCTGTAAAATATTAAATAAATAATATATGATCTCGTTAACTGAATACTTTCAAACCTTTTTCTGATATTCAAAATTCGTAATGCGTCCGGCCTCTTTGCGTAAGTCCATAATTTTATCATGAGCTAAGTTAAGATAGGATTGCAAATAGATTGGCATTAAAGCAAATCTTAGTAAAACAACAAAAACCACCAACAACAAGCGTAGAGTTTCAAATATATTTGGTTTCAGTCTATAAAACATTACGACAGTATTAAAAAAGCACAGAATTTCACTTAGAAATAAATATACTTACAAAGGTTTATCCATTCCTTGGAATATACGCACCGTTAAATAATCTCTACTAATAGGTCTAATCCACAGAATTACCAATATAAAAGGGAAGATGAAGCTGATGTGCAATAACAACTGTAACCATTTATTTTCGCGACAATATTGCAAGGAATCCCAATGCATTTTTGCCATGCGTAGACCCGGAAAAGTAAATAATGACCCTAAAACACCACAACCAAGTGCCATAAAGAACTTCACAACGATTTTGGAAGCTGGACCACTAAAAAAACAAACATTTTAAATTGAAGAAAGTAGCAGATTTTATTTTAGGTCTTTGATAACACAGTGCAACACGAAAAAAATAACCATATACGGACACCACTACGTGATAAAAGACTAAAAAAAAGACCCGTGTCTCCCAATTTTTCCCAAAGTCATGCACTTTTTTTATGGGCCGCCAAAGAATTGGGGCCTCGGTATCATTTTCGCAAAATAGTGATCATTTTCTCGGGCCCATATCTTGCAAACCGTTCCGAATTTCGATTTACTCTCTGAAGCAAACTTGTAGCTCTTGTCATAAAGAACAAAAATTGCGAACATATAAAATCAAAAAAACTTCTCCTTCCAGATAAAAATCCCAAAAAACTTAAAAAAAAAATCGATTTTTTAACATTAGCATGTTAACATTAGCATGTTAACATTAACAAAGCTGTCGAAAATGTTGTTAATATGCTAATGTTAAAAAATCGAATTTTTTTAAGTTGTTTGCGATTTTTATCTGGAAGGTGGTTTTTTTGATTTTATATGTTCGCAATTTTTGTTCTTTATGACAAGAGCTACAAGTTTGCCTCAGAGAGTAAATCGAAATTCGGAACGGTTTGCAAGATATGAGCCCGAGAAAATGATCACTTTTTTGCGAAAATGATACCGAGGCCCCAAATCTTTGGCGGCCCATAAAAAAAGTGCATGACTTTGAGAAAAATTGGGAGACACGGGTCTTTTTTTTAGTCTTTTATCACGTAGTGGTGTCCGTATATGGTTATTTTGCCACGACTTAAAAAATTACACACAGTGTAATCTTTTGCCAAAAATTACTTTAAGACAGTTATTTATTAGTTTATAAAAAATTTAACGTAATTTTTTTTCTGGGTTTTCCTTTGCTTTTTTTCGTTTCGAATTACAGGGTGAGACTGATTTTGTATTTAATTGTAGGTGAACATTTTTTGTTTCGGTGAAATTTCAAATTTGTTTCCTTCGAAAATTAAATTTGTCCAAAAGCAATATTTTTTACAGAGCTTTAAATATTAGTGAACTTGTGACTGTATGAGAATTTCTACCCCATTGTCTAATAAAATATGCGCTACATTTTCAATTTTTTGAATTAAATAAAGTCGAATTTGCACAAAATGCTGAATTTTTTAATTTTTTTTTTTGGAGTACAATTTAGATTTTTAATATAAAAATTAGGCAGGGGCCATACATAACTGCTATAATCAATATGAGAATAAATTCTGAACTATCAATAAAATTTTTCAAAAGCACATTTATAAACTTTAACTACTTATAATTTTTATAGAAGACAAAAAAATAATAAATAAGGATAATGGTTATAGGAGTTGAAAAAAATCTTTTAATGGCAATCAAAGCATCAAAGAATAATTTATTAATTTTAATGGTTATGAGAGACCTAAAAATAAAAACATTTTATAATAGTTATGGTGACATTTTTTTATAGTTGAATTGATTATAAGATATAACAGTTACTTCGGGACCAATGATTTATGTCTTCCAAACTTGGTACTTTTTGCCAAATTTTTTGCTTTTCATATTTTTTTTTATATATTTATTACACACACATATATATTACGTTCGCAGACGGGAATATTTTGACAGACATACATTTGAGCATATTTATGTTAAAATATTTTCTTTATAAAAAATAGGTTCGAAGTAATTTAAGAGCAAAAACATGTATATTTTACTTACGTTGACTTTAGTCCTTGTTCGCTCAAGAACCTGGTAGCACTATTATTAAAACTTGCATAAGCGTCTTCTAGACCTGTCTCCAATATACTTTCGTCTATTATTAATACTACCATTGCTATAAGTAGATAAACCAAACAAGCTACAATGACCATGGAACGTTCACCAATAGATTCTTCACTTTGAAAGTATAAAACTGTCAATGAGGACAACAACTTTCTGAAATGATAATAAAAAAATATATTCAGTCATGTTACCGATTGAAAGTGATTTTAATTCCGTAAATCGAGTCTATAAAAAAATAACATTTTCTTCAGATGACATCATTAGATTTTCAGAGTGAAATTGTTATTTTTAATGACGACAAGTTTTAATACATACTACTTAAAAGTCAAATATTAAATATATTTAATTGTTAACTTTTTAAGTATTTAATTTATATATAAATATTTCAATTATTTAAAGTTCAATTAAAATTATCTTATACTATTTTTGAGTAAATATTATTATAGATAAAATTTTAAGATTTTAGTATATAATGTATATATTATAAATTTTTGAAATAACTTTACAATTTTTGTTTTTATATATTGTTGTTCTTATTGGAGTTGAACAATAAATGCTATTTTCTTATTCCTTATTTTATAAAATTTACTTATTATTCTTGGATAGATTGTAAATAAAATGAAAATAAAAAAATTTTTTTGAGTACAACTCACATATTTTTATTTTTAATCGACTTCAAAAAAGAAGGAATTTTATATATTAAACATTGTTTTTTGGTCATTTGGGACCGATTTTCAAATTTTTGTTTATGTAAAAGGTTCCCGTTTTAACGAATATGTGATAGGATTAGAGGTGGTCGCGTTTTGACCTTTGTGTGACAGCAAGGCTAAATTTCCTGAGAATTTGCATTGAAAATTACAATATACCAGCTATTTCCAAGAGTAAAAAAATTATATAATTAATATTAAAACTAATAACTTCGTGATATTCTCCCCAACTAATTGTTAAAACAGAGTTTTTGCAAAATGCATTATTTGTTGTGGCTTTAGCTGTTCATATGCAGACATTTCATTGGTCGCTTAAAGTTCACTGACGATTTGGTTTAGCGACCAATGAAATGTCGGCATATGAACAGAAAGCCACAACAAACAATGCATTTTGCAAAAACTCTAATTGTTTTAACAATTATATAAATATTGTTTAAAAGTGATTTTTGTTTATAACTGATTATTCATCCATATAATTTTTTTTCTTCATATTGTCCGTAAAAATGTAAACAAACTTATTTTTAAGTTAAATATATTAAAGAAAATGTGATTTGATAAAAAAAATTAAATTTCCAAGTACTAATTGTTTTCTTTTTTGTGTTTTTCCAGTTTTGTTTACTTGCATTTAAAACAAGTAAAATTATGTAAATTCTGTAATTTTGAAAACATGAAATTTTGCTCGTAATCGATTTACAGAATAGGGTCGAATAAATTACTTACATAGCAAAGAATATTACCAACATACACCATACCATACTCAAGTTGATTTCGTTTTTAAGAGGAATAAAATAATGATAAACCTATTATAAAAAGAACATTAGCATCTGCGTAAGAAGTAGATTTTATCGTCTCACCTCCGAAATAATGTAAACAATGGCAGCATAAACACTAAAATCCACCAGCCACTGGTATTCGGTGAAATATCTTAAATATATGACATCTTTAGCAACGACCGGTGTAGTTTCCAGTTCTATATTTATGCTCCGTGGTATATGAAACTGACCTTCCTTAGAATTTGACATACCATTCTGTTGATGTTTGCTACCCTTATGACCGGCCTTTTGTGGCCTATCTTTGGGTACTCCACCCTTTGTCCTCAGTTCATCATCGGTGGGGTGTAAATAACGAAATAAGCCGGTTGAACACAAAATCCATTTGGCAAATGAAAAGTGCGGATTCAATTTTTGTATAACACTGACCATGATTAATGTAATCACAAGTTGAGCTCCCAATACCGCCTGAAATTATTCGTTTATTAATTTAGAAAGAGGAGATTACGTATATGGTGTTTTATTTGAAACCCGCAAAAAATATTAGGTCAAAATCTATTTTTGGTTCACAATTCATAAGTTCTATTTTCCAAAATATTCAACTTTATATTGCGCCCGGCCTTACCATTGCGTTTAGGTTGTTTAATTACTTTTTCCCACAGACTGTACTATGCCTTTTGCTAAATGCTTTTGTGTATGTGAATCCCTATATGATTTATTTAATGCATGACTTTTCTTAATTTATAAATTATGATATTTCTTAATTAAAAACGGAAATGGCCCAACTTAAGCAAGAAAATTTTCTACAGATTTTTTAGATCAGCTGTCGTATTATTGTTACTAAATTTAGTTTGACAATCGGTCTATGTTAAATTGACAAGTGTGTTGCAATATGAGGGTAATTTTAAGGCCGGATTTTAGTGCTTTCTGTTGCGTATATGGGGATATAACGGGTAGTACATATATAAGTATCTTTTAAAAATTAATTTAGTTGCTTTAACATATTGATGAGCTGTGCGAAATGTTGCGTCATCGAACTGAAACCAAGTTCGTATCATCAAATTCAGGTCATAATAATTTGGTAATCACGGTTCTGTAGAGGTCGCCGTTAACTGAAATGGCATTTTCGAAAATAAGTGCCAATGATGCGAACATTCCAAAGTCCACATCAAACTTCCATGCTATGTAGGTACATAAGTTTTTCGACAAGGACTTGTGTATTTTTCCGCCAAATTCGATGTCTGATTGTTTTGCAATATTTCCCAACGTTGTTCAAGCGTAAAACGACTCATATACTGACTTTTAAGGCCCATTTAGCCGACCGTAGAAATCGTAGATGTAAATGTATCGTAAATGTATCGTAAATGTAAATGTTGATGTGCTTATAGAACGCTAGAAACCGTGTCATGTGTTTCGAATTAGTGATGATAGTTTAGTGTGTTTGCGTGATTTATGGGTTTGTAGAAAAAGTACCCAAGTTATATGAATGGTACCAAACATTTTTGTTAAGTATTAAATTGTTATAACTTAGATATTTCTATCAATAAAGTTTAAAAAATAAGTTTTATACATGCATTTACATACTTATATATAAAAATCAACGAGTGTTCGAACTCACGGGCGATGTGTTAACACCTTTTTTTACACGGTACCTGTTCGATTTCTATGAACACAGACCCACAAACCCGGAGGTAGAGTTAATATAAAGTATTTAATGAAAAAGAACAGTTTATTGAATTTAATTTAACTTTTTTTATTTATTTTATATTAAACCCACAAAAAACAAAGCAACAGACAAATGTACATACATACATTGTTATGTTTGTACATACATAAGCTACATACATACGTTGCTGTCTTGCTATCTCATTTTTATATATGTACGTATAACCACGTCACTATTCTCTTTGCTGTGCATAAGACAAAACCGAAGATCAACATAAAACACTTTTTTAATATTACTCCGAATTAAAACACTTAAATATCCGCTCGCCGATATCGGATCGCCTTAATTTTTGGCCTAAACTCTTCGTCGAAACCCGCACAAGCGTTTTAATCCAAAAATTAATAAAATCGGCTATGAATTTCCGGAGAAAATCGCGTGGGAAAATTATATGAAAATCGTCCAATAATCACTTTCAATACCGACTGCCAAGCAACGAACAAACAAACGATGATTTACTCTTACATACCTTACACCTAACACTTGCGTATGTATTGAAACTGATAGTTTACTGCCTTAGAGGCGCGCGTATAGATGTTAACACATCAATAATTCAAAGTATGATATAATTTTGAACATCTTTATTTTTTATATTTACATAAAGTTATTTATATCATAATTATTTATATTACAACCTTTGTTTTAACTGTTATACTTTTTTTATTGTGAACGTGCTATAGGTTGAACGTATATACTTTACTTATTTACTTATGAACTGAGGAACATAAACTACCTAGACCCGACAACTTTGAAAACGTGCATAAAGTTTGTGTAAAAGAGATAGCAAAGCTATTTGTTTTTATATAGATATCTCTTCACACAATCTTTATGCACGTTATACAAAGTTTATGCAAAATATGATTCGGGCCCTTTTTATACGTCAAAGTTGGGTATTCTGTGTATATTCTGTGCTGAGGAACGAAAGTATTTACATTTCTATTTATACCCTCGTTCTGTATATTTTGTTTACATATTTACCTTGCTGGGATAACTACCTTGTCGTGGTGTGAGGGCTTAAGTGTGGGCTGAATTGCACACCTCTTCTGAAGGCGAACGAGGGTCCTCTATAGGATCCATAGTTTAACTAAAGAAGGCGGTGGGCATAAAAGCCTGCATACTAAAAGTTATCCACCCCCAAACAGAGGTGTTACGCGACCCGTGCCTATCTGTTCTCTTTGCAGTCGGGGGCATGAGACTGTATTCAAACGGAGCTTTGCTGATACCTGGGCACCTCAGCAAATAGACTACGCCCCCTCCACGTTATCGGGGGCTATGACGTGGAGGAGATCCCTTTCCCCTACACTCGTGGGACCAAGTATGAAAAAAGTATTCCAAATAACAGAAACGAAAGATACAACGATGACGACAATGGACACACAAACGGACAACGGAACGGAAAATCGGACAAGGACAGCGACACCAAAACGAGAGGAAGAGGTGGTAATACCCGGGGGGGACTTAAAGTCAACCCAGCCTTCAGTGGCAGGTGGGAACACCTACTCTGACTCTCATGACATAAGCCAGTCAGGTAGAGATTCTTCGCAGAATCTAGACAGACTGGTGGATGAGGTGAGCGACAAAATCGCGAGCCTAAATACTGGAAAAAAGCGGCTCTCTGGGGCTCAAAGGCGAAAACTTGCCAAGAAGAACCAGGCAGCAGCTAAAAATGCGCAAGATGCCCTAAAGGAAGCATCGGAGACTCCCTCCACCTCGGTAGAGACTGGTAAGAGGATCCGATCTCCAGAAGAGCAGAACATTGCGGAGCCGAAGCATAAGAAAAGGTGCTCCTCGTCGACCAGTAAGTCGCCAAAACCGGGCGTCTCCCTTCTTAAAGGAGTCTCTATGAAGAATCCTTCTAGTAAGGGGGTCAAAGGAGCAGCACTTACTGAGAAGGCGGGCACGTCGGTGAAATCTTCCGCGGAAGCAGAGAACGCCAAAAAGCGGAATCTCTTCACGCGTAAGAGGAAGCTAGACGTAACTAAGGAAAAAGAGCCGCCATCTTACGCTAAAGTAGCCAGGAGGCAATACAGGGACAATCTCCGCTACGCGGTCATTGACACCTCACGTCCGACTGGCAAAATACCAGAAAATCAACAGCAAGTGGTTGAGGATCTGGTAAATAACGCGATATTGGAATACGTTATGGCAACCGATAACGGATCTCCAATAAAAATAAATAGCTGCGAGTTTCAAAGGGGCGTGCTGTTGCTAAGATTAGCATCGCAGACCTGCGCAGCTACCCTAAAGAAGCTGGTAGAAGGAATCCCTCCGCCATGGGAAGGCTGTAAGCTGGAACTGGTGGAAGGGAGAAATATACCAACTCTTACCAAGGCAACCTTCTACGTCAAAGGATGGGGATGCAAATTCACATCCGACCGTGTTTTGGAGGTTATTGGTAAACAAAACAAAGAACTGGCGGTAGAGAAATGGGAGGTGTTCCACAGAGAGGAGGACCAAAATGGAACTCTTTTTGTGGTGGGCATCGACCAAGGATCTATTTCCAGCCTTTCCAAATCTGAAGGGAAGGTGTTCTTTGTGTCGAAAGCTGTATATGTCAAAATAGGCAAGTCCTGTATCGGCAGCCAGGGGAAAACCACCCCCAGCAACGACAGGACAAGCACAGTACAGGCTGCAGCTAGCCAAAATCAGGCGGGTGTCTCGGAGGTCCAGACGGCCAAGGAGGAGTTGGAGCAAAATATCACCAACTCCCAAGAGGACCGCCTATTAGAAGGATGATGTGGGAGGTCATCCAAATTAACCTCCACCGGAGCGAGACGGCAACTCACGCTTTGATGGAGAAAATTAACAAAGGTAAGATTCATGTGGCATTAATACAAGAACCCTGGACGACAAAAAACAGGGTTAATGGATTAAGCCATGTAAACTACCAATTATTTTATGCTAAAACAGGGAATCGTCCGAGGACCTGTATTCTTAGTCACAAAAATTTATGCTTTCTTTTATCCACAGAGTTGTCAACAGCAGACGCAACAGTACTGAAGCAGGGAAATGGAAACATATGCCTAGCATCAGTATACTTGCCGTATGATGCACCGACACTACCACCAACGTCGGAATTACAACACTTGGTAGAAGATTGCAGAATAAAAGGTAGGAAAGTACTAATCGGATGCGATACTAATTCGCATCATATTGCATGGGGTAGTACTAACATTAATAAAAGGGGACAGGCTCTTTTAGAATTTCTAAATACTAACGATCTATTAACTGTTAATACTGGTAATACGCCTACCTTTATTAATAGAATTAGAGCGGAGGTATTGGATGTAACCATATGTTCTGAAAACGTAATCGATGAAATTGCTGAATGGAGGGTTCTGAACGAGCACTCATTCTCAGATCATCGTTATATTATGTTTAAAATTGCAAGGCAACCGCCAGAACCTATAACCTTTCGAAACAGGGCTAAAACTGATTGGGCAAAATTCGAAAGGTCACTTGATTCTCATTTAGGGCAGGTTTCTTTCAATCGCCTAGAAAGAGAGGACATAGACGGTAAAGTCAAAATCATTACGGACGCTTTAGTTGAGTCGTTTGAAGAGAGTTGCCCACTTCGGGAAAGAAAATCCCCATACGAAAAACCCTGGATGACAGGGGAGATTCGGGCAATGGGGAGGGAAGTCCGCCGACTCTATAATAGAGCGAAACGTAAAAGATTACCAGTATATTGGGAGGATTATCGTGATAAACTCCGAAATTACAACAAGAGAATAAGAACTGCTAAACGTACATCCTGGAGGCTTTTCTGCGAACAGGTGGACAGTGTAAGCGATGTTTCTAAAATTAAAAAATTTTTGTCAAAAGCCCACATCCAGGCTGAATCATTAGTGGATGAATCGGGCAGGGCAATTGAAAATGTGGAGGAAACCATTAAACTCCTCATGGATACACATTTTCCATGCAGCCCGGCCGAACTTTCGGCTAGGCTGGACGATGGGAGAAGTGGTGAACATGAGGTGCCTATTATCAGCGATAGGATGGTTATGGAAGCGATAAAAAGCTTTTCTCCATTTAAGGCTGCGGGTCCGGATGGTATCTTTCCGGCGCTCCTGCAGAAAGGGATGAATTTAGTTTCGTCCCATCTTGCAGGAATTTATAATGCATGCCTAACACACGCATATATTCCAGTAGGCTGGCAGGAAGCGAGGGTAGTGTTTATCCCCAAACCTGGCAAGCCAAATTATTCTTCACCAAAGGCTTATAGGCCAATAAGCCTAACTTCCTTCTTGCTGAAAACCATGGAGAGGATAATTGACGACATGGTTAAGGGCAGGATCGCAGGCCATATGCTGAGGTTCAGGCAACACGCATATGTCAAAGGTAGATCAGTGGACACTGCATTGCATAATGTGGTGTACTTTATAGAAAGGTCACTTAGTGAGAAGATGTACACACTCGCGGTTTGCATTGACATTGAGGGGGCTTTCAACAACGTGCATACCGACACACTTATCCATTCTCTGGACCAATTTAATGTCAACCGGGCGATACGCGACTGGATTGGCAATATGCTAAGGAACAGATGGATTAATTGTGAGGCGCACAATGTAAGTATAAGAAAAAGGGTACAATGTGGAACTCCACAAGGGGGGATTTTATCACCCCTTCTCTGGACCACAACAATACATACCCTTATTAGGACTCTGACCGATGAGGGATTCGAGACAGTCTGCTACGCAGATGACGTCATGATACTTCTGAAGGGAAGGGATCCAAATCATTTGTGCAGGAAGGCCGAGGAGGCATTAACCCTGGCACACAACTGGGCTCAACCAAGAGGGTTGAACGTTAACCCAGAAAAAACTGAAATTGGCCTATTTACAAGAAAGACGAAGATAGCTCCATATGATGAGCCGCGCTTTCTTGAAAGGACAATAAATATTTCCGACAGGGTGAAATATCTAGGAGTCATTCTCGATCGGAAATTAAAATGGAAAGACCACATAAACGAAAGAGTCAAAAAGGCTCATATATGTTGGTCAATCTGTAAACGGGCCATAGGCACGAGATGGGGGCTGAATCCAGAGATGACACACTGGCTTTATAGTAGCGTTATCAGGCCGATTATGACCTATGCCTCTATAGTGTGGTGGACATCGATGGAATATAAATGCAACATCAAAACAATACAGAAAGTTCAGAGAACCTGCTGTCTTGGTATAAGTGGGGCCTTCCGAACGACATCAACAGGTGCGATGGAAACAATATTATCTATCCAGCCAATCGATATTCGTATAAAATACGAAGCGGCTCTAGCAGCAAAACGACTAAAGGTGATGGGTGAGTGGATCGATCAGGAACACGAAGCGTATCATCAACGAATCTTTACGGCCATAGGAGAGTCCATACCGGAAAGTGTCGCAAATGACCGCATACCGGAGACTAGACTAGAGGCCAACTGCGGAACATTGATTCCCGACATCCATTCCTGGTTGACCGACCCTTGGAACCAGATCCCCATGGGGCTTCATTGCTACACGGATGGATCAAGGTCGAGAGGGAAAACGGGACTTGGTGTTTATATAGAAAACACCACGGAACTGTTTTTCCGCCTGCCGGACTATTGCACAGTTTTGCAGGCAGAAGTTCGGGCGATAACGGAGTGTATCAGGGAACTCAATGTAATGAGGAGGTCAGGACTTGTGAATATATTCACAGATAGTCAGATGGCCATCAGAGCAATCTCAGAGGAACGCACTAAATCACGTACAGTTTGGGATTGCAAAAACGCCATTAACAGTTACTCGACACATGGTGAACTGCGCATCATATGGGTGCCGGGGCACGCGGGGATAACTGGAAATGAGAGGGCAAACTCACTTGCTTCTAGGGCAATAGAGTTAGGTAATATAAGCTTGGTATGCGCGAAACCTTTCGATGCAGTTAAATCAGAGCTAAAGACTTGGGCACAAAGGGCCCATTCAACTCTCTGGAATAACGGAACCATGGGAATCAATACAAAAATTCTATGGGGAGATCCAGACGAGAGAAGAACGAGGGAGCTGCTAAGACTCAGCAAGCTCGAACTAAGTAGAATAATGGGAGTAGTCACAGGGCACTCTCAACTACTGGCACATCTTAAACGCTTGGGAATAGCGGGAGGAGATGAATGTAGAGCATGTGGGGAGGAGAGCGAAACATTGGAACACTATTTGTGCCAATGCCCCGCCTTCTCACAAATAAGGTCCCGATATCTTGGGAGTGACATCTTACCGGACATAAGCCGATTACGGGGAATATGCTGGAGGAAATTAAGGAACTTTGTGAGTGACACGGAGTTTCTCTAGAACTTTGGTTCAATATCTTATGGTTAACTCAAGGTTAACTCAAGGGAGCGCACAACAAGCCTTCACTGGCTTAGGTGTATGTCGTAATGACATGGGCTGTCATACCCCTCCAATCAACCTAACCTAACCTAACCTAACCTTGATTATTTTGCTTTGGGTCTGACCTTCAAACAATCATATCCTTATTTTAATTATTTTGTTTACATATTTTTGTTTCGCTTTGGGTCTGATCTTCTTATTTCTAATATTATTTTCTTCGAAGCCATGTTATCTACCTGCCATTCTAACTCACTAGATTGTTGGCTGTATAAAAAAGTTTTGCATCAAATGCACACAAACTATTATAAAAATATCTTCTTACTTTTCATTAAAGAATTATTGACTCAAACAACTAAATTTATAAAATATTTTTTATATTCAAAGAAGATTCACAGTTTAAAAGCTTAAAATATCAAAAACCCAAAAAATTACTAAAAAAGGGTTTTTGTGCCACATTTTCGTTTACTTTTGTATTTACCAACACTGGCTACATCTGTCACGTACGAGGTTACGTGAAATTCTATTTTCAACAGGTTCAGACGTTACGGCAACGTGACACCTCCAGTCGGCTAAGCGTTTGCATACATTCTCATATAACAGAAACGATCAGCTGATTCGGCTACATTTACATTTCTACATTTACGTTCGGCTAAGTGGGCCTTTAGTAAACATTACATTGCAAGGTCCATGTATACAGTTTTTCGCTATAGCTCAGGTGGCAGTTTATATTTTATATGTGGCAAAATGTGTGTTTTTTTTCTTTTTCTGTTTACATTTTTTGGGGCCATTTCTGTTACCTTTCTATTTGTTTACATTTTTAGGCGCCTTGTGTTTTTTTACTTTTGACAGTAGAAAACTTTATTACACAAGTAAATTTTAGTAATATTATATTTGTTGTACAACTGTGACAACCTGTATCGGGATCTATGTATTTATAAAATAAGAAAATTATTTAAAAAAAATACAAGTTCACTTATTCACAAACTAAGGAAATGCGATATTTTGCTTTGGCAAACTAATTGCTTTGTTATGGTTGAGAACTGAATTTCAGTTCTGTTAGTAACTACGAAAGTGAGTTCTGACCTGACGTTTACTACATCTACATAAGTATACATATACATATGTATGTATGTATGTACATACCTTCAACATACTTACAAAGAATGAAATCAAAAGTTACATGATGATCCGATGATCAACAGCAAACTCTGCCTTTTTGCGATTTCAGTGATCTCGCGAACCTTTGTTGGCGGGAGTTCGCTGTCATGTGCCATGTAGCAATGATGATACCTGCACCGGTTTCCCAGGGTTCTGCTACCGTAGCGGTAAATTTAAAAAGAAAAAAACCAATATATGTAAAGGTGAATTCACCCATTCGTTCTGAACGAAATTTTTGTTGTTGTTCCGCATTAAATTTACTCTCTTTCTCAAAATAGAGACGTCAAACTACATATAAAAAAAATCGTTTGGAACGTTCAGAACGAATGGGTGAATTCACCTTAAGGCCCAGACAAAAGTTTAAATACATTTCTTACTGCATTGAAATTTACATTTTAAACCAAAAAATAAACGATTTATTATCTGGCTCAAGCTGTCTATCTATGATCAATTGCAATGTATACATACATACATGAATAACAAAAGAAAAGAAAAAATTTGACATGGGATAACAAAATATCATTCCAAATTCAAAAATAAAATGACTGGTTTTCCTTAAAATTCCACTTTTATTACGTAAAATTTTTTATTGTGGAATACATATATAAATCAATATTTGTGTTTGACTTAAGAAATCAATTTATTCTGTCTAGATGTTAAAGCAGATCGGAACAGCAGCTTGTTATGAATGAAGCTGTAATGTTTCTGGACAGATCTAGCAGATCTTAATTCTGAGTATCTTCAATTAAAAACGCTGTAAATAAGATCTGAAAACGGACTTAAAAGTCTGGCTATCACAAAGTGGATCTTTTATATGACCTCTTTTTTTACTTGCTTTTTAAAATTTATTTTCATTAATTTATTTATAAGCAACTAGACTAAATAAGGTGAATTTGCCTTGAAACTAAACAAAAATAATAAATTTTTATTTTTTCAGTTGGCAATTGGAATAGTGGTGAAATCAAGGACTGTTAATATACTTTGGGTGAAATTATTTTTGTTATAAATATTTATTTCCCACTATTGATGCGCTTCTGCACAAAAATAAAAATAAAAAATAAGCTCACTGCAATTTATGTTGCAGATGAAAAATGTGAAAAGCGAAATGTAAATACATTAACTGAAAATTTGTCAAACGAGAAATAGCCACGATCGAATACGGAACAAACAGAAAGAAAACCCAAATTCATTTTTAAACAATTCGGTTACAAATTGAAATACATACATAAATATCAAACAACAGCAGCAAGAACAAAATTTTTTGAATATTATAAAAAAAAAACTAAAAATAAATTATTGAACGAATCTAGAAAATTGAAAATAAAACAAAAATAAAAAATCAATTGAGAAACAATAGAAATTCTATTAAAATATTATTCAAATCTCATATAAGTACATACATACATACATATGTGCATATGTACATAATTATTTATTGTGTGTGGAAATCAAAACGATAAATATCAGGCTTTCAACCTGATTTAGATTGTTCGTATCGTTGAAGCGTTAAATAGAACTTCTGGCGCTGTGGAGCTACAAAGGGATAAAGCACTTGAATTCCTGCGCATTTTAACTTTCGTTTTAATTTTCTTAATCATCTCATTGTACCTGTATCGTTTTGCCTTCTGAATCCCCGTACAGCTTCCCCTTCTCCAACAACTATTATCTTGAACTTTGGAGGGCTTAATATTTTTAAGCATTACCATAGGTAACAGAAATACATAAATATTAGGCAATGTTTATCGTTATGTAATGCCTGTGTGTATTTATTTTTTGCTTTTGGTTTTCTGACAGCCAAAAAAGGTTGAGTTTTATTTTTAAACATGGCTAAAGTTCCTGCCGTTGGTATTGACCTTGGTACTACATATTCGTGTGTAGGAGTCTTTCAGCATGGCAAGGTCGAGATTATTGCCAATGATCAAGGTAATCGTGTTACGCCCTCATATGTGGCCTTCACCGACAACGAACGGCTGATTGGTGATGCTGCTAAAAATCAAGTTGCCATGAATCCCAATAATACGATATTTGGTAAGTGTTTGTACTTAAATTTTAAACTTGTGCAATTTTTATAAAATACAGTTATAAGGATACCCATCATTACTTTCCAAAATTAATTTATTTTTTTTTATTTTTTATAAAAACATTTCACTAATGAATCTGTATTAGACAACATTTCAACTCAAAAAAATACACACAATCAATTTTTATGAAGTAGTTGCTAGTTAGTAAAAATGGGCTGAAGTCCCGAGAGTTTTCCACTATGATTATGTAGTTTGGAATATTCATATACGATAAAGGATACGCATATTGTGTGTGATTTGTTCGACATAAATATATGAGGTTGGCTGTTTTCAAACTGTTTTAAGTTCATTGACGATTAGTGATTAACTAAATGGTGGCCTGTGAACAGCTAAAGCCAAAACAAAAAAAATTTGTGTATTATGTTTAAATATATATTTTTGGAAATAGACGTTTTTTTCTCGCCTGTGCTTTTCAAATTTAAAGTTTATATCGCTGGGTGAAAACGCAACACTTGTTTGCAAAGCGAAGCTATACGGCCACTTTCAACTTTTGGCCATCTAGGACTAATCAATGAATTTCGCAAATGCCTACTTTGGGAAATATCGAAGATTCTTAAATGTAAATCATTCGAGAAATCAACATGCTTATTCTTTTCCACTACTGGGTGACAAAAATCATCGGTAAATTAAATTTTACCATTTATGTCTATTACTAGTGGACCCTCTCCGAACTGAAGCAGCTTTGATGTATAAGCAACTGAATCCAAAGCATTGAAAGGTTGCAAACACTTGCTGCATGTAAAGAGAAGCTTAGCTACATTTGGACATAGTGGCGATGCCTTCAAACACGCATGCACTTCATCTACCGATGTATGCAAACATGCAAATATCAGAATTATGGCAACGATACATAAATAGTCAAAACAAGTGTTTTGCTATGATCAATGGTATACTCTATGTTAATCCAGGTTGTAAGATATTCATGTGCTGCATACCACTAAAATCCGTTGAAACGGTTGTGCATGAACTTCGAAAAATAGAATTATTAGGCCACTTACGCATGTTTTCCATATATAAAAACTATGGTAGTCATGTCAAAGCTATCCTATATTTTAGCCCAGGCTATAAAATGTCTGTGTGCCAACATTTATTCAATTCTATTCTGATTTCCAATTATAAGAATATTGTCAAGTTCATAAGTTGTCATTTACCATTATATAATGTAGCCTCTATGTTTATCCAGGCTATAAGCTTTCCTCGTAGCAAATTTTACCCTAAACCGGCTAGAAGTTTTGGTGTGATTGCATAACAATCTTTCAAACATACAACCTGTCATATTTATAATATTTGAAAGAATTACGTTTAATCATTATTTTATTAATTTCATAATTGGGACTATTGAATTCACAAGTGGCAGGTCTGCATACTTTATAGATGACGTCTCCTATTTTAAGAAGAAATTTTTTTCTTTAAAAGAAACAAGAGCTGGTCTACTGAGTATGTTTAAAATAACTTTCAATTTAGGGAATTAGCATACAGAAAACAATTTGTATTGAGAAGCCCGTGTTAAAATCATTAGAAGTGCTCTAAATTTTATGCATTTCCGAATGATAGTCACTAGATTTTCATGACTTCATTGGAAGAATTTTTTACCAATCTACGGTAAAATTTTCAACTCACATCCTACTTCTAAAGTGGTTTTATTTCTGTTTAATATTATGTCTTTGCTTATTTAGCTGTTGATGTGGCAAAGTTGGAAAATCGCGCGCAATGAAATTCTCTATTTTTGGCCTTGCGAGAATAAAACTTAAATGTAATACGAGTACTTTTCATACACGCACAATAAGTAATATTGTCTAATACGAATAACTTTTAAAGCGCTTCTGAAAATAGTGAACTTCAAATCTAATGAATAATAATAAAAACGAAGAATATCTTGCAATAGTAACCCCATGTTAATTAAGCACATTGGAAATTATCTGAATTCACACTACTTAATGATCACAAGATGGATGGATGTTGTTATCTTCAAGTCCATAACTTTGGAAAGCCGGTTTTCTGTGGGATAGAAGACACTTAAGGCTTCAATCTATGATATAAATTATTGAAGGGTTTGAAATTCATACTATGTTGGATCATGCGCCTTAATTGGCCAATTAATAAATCAAGCAATTAATAATTAAAGGCATCATAAATTGAGTAAAATTTTCCATGTAATCCTTGTAATGTTCATACATACATACATATATCTAGTCAGAAGAAAAAGTTGTGTACAATGAGAAAATTAAATGTCATGAAAAATATTTGTTTGTAAATATTTAAAAATAAAAACATCTTTTGTATGAAAAGTTGCTAAATTATATCTTCTATAGCCAATATAATCAGGTGAATAATTTTATTAAAATATTGAGACAAAGCTTTTTTGTGTCAAACTGGTTGGACATGTGTGAACACCAAAGTCGATAACTCAATTTAAAATTTAGTTTCCTCAATTCTGGTGCATGTCTGAACAATTATCGGCATTAACTGGAACAGTAGTTAGTATATGTGCTGATTTTATACCAAATTTCATTAGAAGTAATATTATATGACCTAATAATTGCTTTAATTTCCAACACCGTTTTGATTTGTCTGTTTGGAAAGGTGTTATTTTATCCATTAAAAATCAATTTACAGTTGGCAATATTTAAGATAATTTAGTGAAATTTACTCTAATTGTCTTTCTTTCTGTGGACCAGATTTGATAGAATGATATATACTAGGGGGTTTCACTATAATTGATTTCCTCAATACTATCCTTATAGGACCAGCTAGTGCTTCAAAATCCCACAAAATCTCATCGTTTTATAGTTCCTTCTAATATATGATAGAGTATGAGTGTTCAAATAAAATACAATGATTATTAACTGGCGCTGAGCTTTTCTATTACTTAAATGTGTGATCTTTCAATTCAGCTGACAATATTTATAATTTAAAATAAAATGCAAAAAAATAATACTGCGAATGTTTATTTTTAAAATGCACAACACATGTATTAAAAAATGCGAATTTGTATTTACAAATGAGATGTCGAAGCAGGTCCGTCCTCAATTAATTCATGCATATACACCTCGTTCAGTGCATCACCCACCAAATTAATAATAACCGCAAATGTCTATATTTTTTGTGTTTCTGATTTATATACTTGTATGCTGTTTTTGCCATTTGCTTTAAATGATTCTGAATAATAAACAATTAGAAATATTTATTTGCAAGTAGTATTTCCCTCCCGTCATGAAACGATAGTGATATCATTTGATTTGTTTTTGTTTTGTATTTTCTTAAGTTGCCAAAAATGCTTCTTTTCAAATGTTGATTTGATTTGAATTTGTCTCGAAATGTGTTCGTGAGTTTGTGTTTGAGTGTGACGGTTGCATCTAAAATAAATAATGCTAATGCTGTTCATAATCTAATTTTTATTTAAAATAAACTATTTTTATATAAGGCTGCACCATAGTGGTGGTCATTTATCAATTTCATACGATAAAATTCGAGAAAGAAGGAAAATAAAATTTCATTTTTATACTGTTGTTTTCGAAATTGTGATGTGCAAACTGATAAGGATAGGGAACTGTTTGAAAAGACTAAAATTTGTGACTAGTGCTAAAAAAGGAAAACAAATAAAAGAACTTGACCTTAATTTTGCGATTTTTGTTTCTTTTTATGTACTTGACATTTTTATTTTCATGTACTTCATAAAATATAGAGCAATAAGCTATTTCTGCATATTATAGTGGGCTAGTCTAAGTTCAGGACTGTGCGCACAGTGTGTGTATTAGAGGAAACCATTCTTCCTATTTTTGCTCCCTTATAACTTTGATGCAATTAATAATAACATTATGAAATTTAAAATATAAAGCTACTATACAGAGCCTAAGGCTAAGTAGCCATGGCCCTTATACATACATTAGGTTGTAATTTGTAATTATTTTCTAATGATAATAAATCAAAAAATAAAAATCTACTATAAATGGGTAACCTTCTAGATGAAGTTTGAAAGTCTTACAATAAAAGAGAGAGCTGAAATTTAGTATACAAATTCCCTACCAAATGTGTACCAAATTTCAAAAACGAGAACTTTTTATCTCTAAATACAGAGCACGTGTGCAGTACTGTCATGCACTGATATATTTCTTTACAAAACTATGTATATGTGTCTCTACTGAAATTGTTTCAACTTTTGTGGACCGATTTTGTTTGGTGATGCTATTTTAACGAAAGACAGAACCAATGAGACTATTATAGTTGGCGTTCGTTGCTCTGCAGCCAATGTACGCAGTCTTTAGAAGAACTGATTGGCAATTAATTTCACTTCAAAAATATTTTCTCACGAGCTTAAAAAAATTTAACCGACTTCAAAAATAGGTTCTAAAAAGGGAAATTAAAAATATGTTGTTAATTTTTTTACAAATTATAATGTAACAAAGTACTGATGCAAGAAGTTTTTTTTAAATTTAATTTTAAATATTTTATCATGCCATAGATAAATATCTCTACAACTTAATATTCGTATTCCTTGTGAGTTACGTTTAATGGGAAGAACTTATTAGCCAAATCTGAGACTATCAAGAGGATTTTAAGGATTTTACCAAATTAAAATGCTACTATGCTTGTGTGTATGTTGTATTTTCCTTAAAGGCAATATTCACATTTCGATTTTCAACTTCAATTTTGACAATTTGGAATCCAGGTAAATAAGAGGTCAAATTACCGCTTCGATACCGATCGAAAATAGAATACATTTCAAGAAAATTTATTTTGGAAATTCGATCGATATCAAATGTTGTTAATTGCCTCAAACATTTTTCTTCAATCTGGTATAAAATTGCGGTAACCACAATAAGTCCCAGTATTAAAATTCAAATTTTAACCCCCTCATAACAAAATAATAAAATTTGAATTATAAGCATATTATATATAGGTTACCTTATAGGGGAAGTCTTACAATTAGAGGTTTCCGAGATATGAAGTTTTAAAAAGTACATATTTTACTACCTAAACAAGTGAGAAAAAAATTATAATAAAAAATAAAGTTTCGTATAACAAGAAATAAATTTCAATATATGTATGTTTATTAATTTTCTTAATTTCCTTTCAAATATCCCTTATCTATAGTTTAAAAATGAGGTACATAAATATTTTGTGTTCTCAAAAAATTGTGTACCTAAAAATATTCAATGTTACTGTGAAAATTTCTACTTATTCCGTATGCGTATACTTAATATTCCTTATATCGGATAATTTCACATTAAGTATACGTACACGTATGTCTCTTACAATAAAAAAACATTTTATTAAACCGGGGTGATTAAGAATGAAAACATTTAATTTGTGTCATTAAGAAAAGTAAACTAGTCGAACTTTTTGTTCATAAATTGAAATAAAATATGTTTTTCCAGTCAGATGGCAAGTCACATCAGATCTGTAAATTACAAGGATCGCAATTTTAAAAATGCAGACATTGTGACAAAGAATATAATAATAATTATGTTCTAAAATTTTGTAATTGTAAATAAATATCAACCGTTTTTCCAAACGCAAGGTCGTAGCATTTAAATAAAACTTTTTTGTAAAAGTTCATATTTACTTATTCCGAGGTCGAGGAAAACTAATTTTAAATTGTTTTGGATTTGTTTTCAAACAGTTTATTTGGAAAAGTTGCAAGACTCTCAAGTGTATTTTGTAGTTATATGTATATCTGCAGGTCTGTTTTTTTATATATGTATGTACATAGATTCATATATATGTACCCAAATTTACACTAAGAAATATCTTGCTACTCCAAATGAGTATTGCCCTATTTCGTTGTGGAAAATAAACTTTAAAAGAAGAAGCTTTAAAATAATTATTTTTACTTAAACAAATATTCTGAGAGTTTCTTTAAAATTGCTAATCATTAATATTTCCAAATCTATCTTCATATTCTATTTAACGTATTTATTTACTTATTTGTAAGTTCCATCGACATCAAAGCTGTGAAAATGATTCAAACTTGTTTTTTTTAATTCGGCATGAATGGCAAAAATTTTAATGCATTCTTTTTTCCCAAAAAAGGAATTGAACTGAAATATGAATGCCTTCATAATGAATTAACAATCCTTCAATGAACTATTTTTTTAGAAAATGAGTCCAATTGAAATCAAAATTAATTCATCATATTACAAAAACTTATGAATCGTTCGTTTTAGAAAATTTAGAAAAGTATGAATTGAACTAAAATTTCATTTAATTCATTATACAATAAAAAATTTTGAAGGCAAATAGAAAATGTAAATTAAAAAAAAATGTTGACAAAACAACCCCTTGCATATCTATACTTTTGTTCCAAGGCAAATTTATAACATCACAGCTGTTTTTATTTTTTCAAAATATTTTCTTTTCAATTGTTTTGATTATTTGCTAATTTGTCTTGGTATATATTATAACATCTCCCTTTGCTTTCTATTTTTATTCTGTGTTTTTGAGATTAAATAAAAATATATTTGTATATGTTGTACTGGTGATTTCAACTTTTATAAATTCGCCTTGGTTTGTTCGTTGAAAAAATTATGAGAAAACAAATATTTTTAATTCTTTTATATATTGCAAAAATTTTGGGGTATAATGAATTTATTCAAATTTTAATTCATTAATATTCTTTCTAAGACAAATGATTCAAGATGATGAGTTCAGTATAATTTGAATTCAATTCATATTCTTTACACGGATATTTAATTCATTATGAGTTCATTCATGTTTTAATTCAATACTTTTTTTTGGGATAAAGGAATGTACTCGTATTAGAAATATTACTTAAATAATTTGATGTTTCATTAAAGAAATAATTCGCTTACAGCTCTGATCTACATACATATTCTCCAATTAGTTACATAAAATCAGTCCTTAAATGCAACAAAATTTATTATTTGGGATGTTAAATTATTTTTTTAATTTTATTTAATTTCAGTCCTGTTACATTAACAACTGAAAACCTTCTTGTGTTCACCTGTATCCGAATTTTGTCAATATTTTAACTAAAAGTCCTAAACCAATTTGTGTATGATATGGTTTGAGTCATGTATCCTTTCCAAGACGTAAATATATTTTTTTCAAAACTAAAACTAAGCTCTGCAATAATCGTTTATGAAATATTTAAGGCAAAAAAATTAATAATAATAACAGTTTTCAAATGTTTTAATTAATTATGTGTTTTAATTTGGAAATGATGGGTGTAATTTAATTGGATACGATGGGTATTTTTCTGTTAACTTTTTTAATACATTTATTTTACTTTTAGATGCCAAGCGTCTGATTGGTCGTAAGTTTGATGACGCTACTGTACAAGCTGATATGAAACATTGGCCGTTTGAGGTGATAAGTGATGGTGGAAAGCCGAAGATTCGCGTCGAGTATAAGGGAGAAAAGAAAACATTCTTTCCGGAAGAGGTGTCATCGATGGTCCTGACAAAAATGAAGGAAACGGCTGAAGCATATTTGGGCAAAACTGTGACCGATGCGGTCATAACCGTACCAGCTTACTTCAATGACTCTCAAAGACAGGCGACTAAAGATGCTGGCGCTATAGCGGGATTAAATGTTTTGCGCATAATCAATGAACCTACAGCAGCTGCTATAGCGTATGGATTAGATAAGAAGGGTACGAGCGAAAGAAATGTATTGATTTTTGACTTGGGCGGTGGCACTTTTGATGTCTCTATCTTGACCATCGAAGATGGTATATTTGAAGTTAAATCTACCGCTGGTGACACACATTTGGGCGGTGAAGATTTCGACAATCGCATGGTGAATCACTTTGCACAAGAGTTTCAACGAAAATATAAGAAAGATATGGCCAGCAACAAGAGAGCTTTGAGACGTTTGCGCACAGCTTGCGAGAGAGCTAAACGTACACTTTCTGCCTCTTCTCAAGCCAGCATTGAAATTGATTCCCTCTTTGATGGTATCGATTTCTATACCTCTATTACTCGTGCCCGTTTTGAAGAGTTGAATGGCGATTTGTTTAGAGGTACGATGGAGCCGGTAGCTAAGGCTTTGCGGGATGCCAAAATGGACAAGGGTCAAATACATGATATTGTTTTAGTGGGAGGTTCCACTCGCATACCCAGAGTTCAGAAGCTTTTGCAAGACTTTTTCAATGGCAAAGAGTTGAACAAGTCAATTAATCCAGATGAGGCAGTTGCCTATGGTGCCGCTGTTCAAGCTGCTATTCTGCACGGCGATAAGTCGGAGGCTGTACAAGATTTACTACTACTGGATGTAACTCCTCTGTCGCTAGGTATAGAGACTGCAGGCGGTATAATGACGGTACTGATCAAACGTAATACAACCATACCCACCAAGCAAACTCAAGTGTTCACCACATATTCTGATAACCAACCGGGTGTTTTGATTCAAGTCTTTGAGGGCGAAAGATCCATGACTAAGGACAACAATATATTGGGTAAATTTGAATTAAGTGGCATACCCCCGGCTCCCAGAGGTGTTCCTCAAATCGAGGTTACTTTCGACATTGATGCCAATGGTATCCTAAATGTAACTGCTATAGAAAAGTCTACCGGCAAGGAGAATAAAATCACAATCACCAACGATAAAGGACGCCTGAGCAAGGAAGACATTGAACGCATGGTTAATGAAGCGGAGGCCTATCGCAATGAAGATGAGAAACAACGCGAGCGTATAAATGCCAAAAACGTTTTAGAGTCTTATTGTTTCCAAATGAAATCTACCATTGAAGATGAGAATGTTAGATCTAAAATATCGGAAAGCGATCGGAAACTAATTATGGATAAATGTAATGAAACCATATCCTGGTTGGACGGAAATCAACAAGCCGAAAAAGATGAATTCGAGTATAAACAAAAAGAATTGCAAAATATTTGCAATCCAATTATTACCAGATTGTATCAAGGTGGTGCCCCACCTCCAGGTGGTATGCCTGGTGCTGGACCTTCAGGTTCTTCCGGCGGAGGTCCCACTATTGAGGAGGTGGATTAAACCTGTCAATTGGCTTAGTCGCCAAAATCTGTTTATGATTGAGAAATTTCGTCAAAAACTTTTATTTAAAATTATTTCTATTTTTCTTTAAATAAAATCTAACAAAACATATATTTCATGTATAATAACTTCGGATCGACTGATAAAAATGAGCTTCTATATTCATTCATCTGTGTGTATTTTATTTGCGTTTATTAATATTTTTGTTAACAGTGGTTCTATTCGGTTATGAGTAAACTGACTTTCATACCAAAAGGGAATGGACGTACTTTGTATTTCTGATCGTCAATTTGATTACAGGAGGAGGCCATATACGAGTATCGCTATTGTATCAACACATAGTCTTGTGTTAAGAAAACTTTGAAAGAAAAACGTTTCCCAAATTATTGATTAAGTTTAGTGCGAAGGATTAATTCAAGCGTTGAAACAAACTTGCCAGCAAAGGAAAAGCCTGTTCAATTACTAAAACTTGTTGATAATTTTTACTAGTTACTGGAAAGTGTTCAAGTACTCCAAAAACTTGTAACGAGAGAGTAAAAAAACTTAGAAGCAAAAAAGTTTTATAAAATTGTTACTAGTACTCGTAAAATTTTTATTCATACGAAATTATTTAAACAGCTGTTTTGTGTTTAAAAAAAGCAATCGTTTGTAAGAAATTTCATAATAATAAAGAAATCGTAAGTACCTATAAATTTTATAACATATATGTATATATATATATATATATATATATATATATATATATATATATGCATATATATATATATATATATATATATATATATATATATATATATATATATATATATATATATATATATATATATATATATATATATATATATATATATATATATATATATATATATATATATATATATATATAAGTTAACATAAGGTTGTTGTACCATTTTTTAATATTATTGTTAATTGATAATTAATAACAAATTTGTATTTCAATTTAATTATATTGTCATTTGTAATTTTTAATTGTTAAAAATAGTTATTAATAGTTGTTTATTTTAATGTTAACATACTTTTGCCGTTCTGTTTAATGTTCATACTTGTTAAAATTCTTGATTACAAAATTAAGTTACCTTATAATTATTTTTTGGCTTTGTCAATATTTTTCAATTAAAATATAATTATTATTGAAAATATTCTCAAACTTAAAACACGTCTTTTATTAACGATCATATATCTGATCATAAATTCGTGTCTTAAATAACTGGCGCCCAACGAAAATTTTCTTTATCTTTTTTATTAATAAAGAATCAAAAAACAAAAATTATTTACAATCGTTATTGTTGTATAAATATTGCCGAAAATATCAATCGCAAATGGATCAATTGAAATTTGAAATTTAATGGTGAATAATATAATAAGAAATATTTCTTGTGTGGTGAAAATTAAAAGTATTTAAGCCAAATCTTGTAACTATTAAAAACCCATACAAAATAAACAAAAAACTTTAAGCAAAAAAAAAAAAGAACAGGAAGAAATCTATTGAACACTCAATAAATAATTTGTGAGTTAAGAAGACGACAGATATAATATTAAAGCCATTATCAAGATATTGATGAAAGAAATTCAGCATTTGAAGAGTTCAAGAATAGAAGAAAATAATTGGATTATCTTGGTCCCCAGATGACTTATTCTTCAAGGCAGAATAAACAACTGCAGCTGTGAATAAATCAGTGCAACCCAATTGCCAAATAGAAGTCTTTATGTTAAAGAATTTAGCTAAGTATTGTTATAAATTTTATATTTTATTGGTATATTAAGTTATATCTATATATATTTTTTTTAATCTGTCTTTTACTTACACACATATAAAATTTTACACACCAAATTTTATTTTTTGTTAAGAGTTTTGTTAAATATAAAAGGAAAAAAAATAATCATAATGAATAGAAATGAAGTTATGAGTATTGTTGAATCTACGATAGAGGTTAGTAACAAAGAAATTTTAGATCAGATTAATGACTTAACTAGGGCCATCGAACAATTAAAGCCAATTCAAGTAGAACCTTTAGTCCCTGTCACAATTAAGCCTGATGCTGCTCCAGGAAACACAAATTTGGATCTGATTAAATCGCTTCCTCAGTTTAGTGGAAATTCAGAGGAATATCCGGCATGGAGGGAATCTGCAAAATTTGCTATAAATTATTATACGAAAGGGTCAGAAACTTATTATGTTGCAATGGGTATTTTAAGAAATAAGATAGTGGGGGAAGCTAATTGCACTTTGAGTTCGTTTAACACAGTTTTCAATTTTGAAGCTATATTAGCTCGGTTAGACCAATCTTATTCTGATAAAAAACCACTATATTTGTTAGAAAATGAGCTTAGTGTTTTGCGACAAGGCAAGTTGACAATAAATGAATATTATGATAGAGTTAACAAGCATCTTACTCTGATTATAAACAAAATTCTTATGGCTAATACCGGTAAAGAAGAAGTTATTAAAGCTTTGAATGAAAGGGCAAGAGCTAACGCGCTGCGCGTATTTATTTCAGGTCTTCGTAAACCATTAAGCGATATCTGCTTTTCTGCAAATCCAACAGATTTGCCGACTGCTCTAGCGACAGCACAGGAGCTCGAACAAAATCACGAACGATACAGATTTGCAAACGCATTTGCTAGCTCCAGAAATATGCAGCAAACACTTTACCCAAATTATAACTCAGCCAAAGAAGATACGTCTCAGCGAATAGCATTCGAAAACCAAAACTTATATCAATCGCCCGTACCAATGGAAATAGATAAAAATACTTCCTACTTAAGAAAATCAATACCACTTTCAAAGGAATTAGACCCCCAGCAGCAAAGCTTGAATACAAACTTCGGTAAGCAAAAACCAATTTCATTTGGAAATAATTTTAAACGTCATTATGCTAGTAACAACTCCGGCAGGTCTCCAGTTCAGAAGTTGCAAAGAATTAATTACGTCGAAAATAATGAAGAAGATGATGCGTATGAAATTGACGATTTTTCTCGTAATGGATCTGAGGGAGACGCAATTGACAACTTGAATTTTTTAGTGTAAGGTCGCTCTTGCCATATATCGTTAAGAAAACCACTAATGGTCAAGAGCTTAAACTTTTAGTTGACACAGGCACATCTAAAAATTATATTCGCAACTTAAGTTTTATTAAGGGAATTAAATCAGTTTCTGAACCATTTCGAATAAAATCCATAAACGGATCAACGCTTATTAAAGAAAAATGTGAAATTCACCTGCTTAATAACAAAACAACTTTCTTTTTATTGCCATGCCTTAATTTTTTCGATGGAATTATTGGCTATGACTTTTTGAGCAAAGTTGAAGCTTTGATTGATGTAAAGTCTGGTATACTTTTTCATAAAAAAGGGAAAGAGGAAATTAACCATTTTTTGTGTAAGCATGTAAATTCAATTGAGATTGATGATGAGTGTGATTCTATAAATTTAGACAAGGAAATCGAAAAGCTTATTCAGAGAAACGCAATTGCTTTCGCTGATCCAAATAGGGCATTGCCAGCTAATACTCAAGTCGAAGCTACCATAAATTTATCTAGAAAAGAACCAATTTATTCTCGAAGTTATCCGTATCCTATTTCGGCAACAGAATTCATAAATGAGGAAATAGAAAGCCTTTTAAAAGATGGCATAATAAGGAAATCTTCATCGCCCTACAATTCGCCAATCCACGTTGTTAACAAAAAAGGTGTGGATAAAGACGGAAGGCAAAAATTACGAATGGTTATAGATTTCAGGAAAATAAATGATTTTACTATTCCAGACAAATATCCCATGCCGGATATATCAGTTATTTTGTCAAATCTCGGCAATTCAAACTTTTTTACAACACTTGATTTAAAATCCGGTTTTCACCAAATTACTTTGGCAGAAAAAGATAGGAGTAAGACAGCCTTCAGCGTCAATAATGGAAAATATGAGTTTTGTCGCCTGCCTTTTGGGCTCAGAAATGCTCCTAGTATCTTTCAACGGGCTATAGATGACATTTTGCGGGACGTAATTGGAAAAACGTGTTTTGTTTACATGGATGATGTAATAATTTTTTCGAAGAATGCAAAAAGTCATATCGCTCACGTTGATGAAATATTGAAAAAACTATCAAATGCTGGAATGCGAATATCAACGGAAAAATCAAAATTTTTTAGAAAAGAAGTAGAGTTTCTCGGGTTTGTCGTTTCGGGAAAAGGCATCAAAACCTCGCCCGATAAAGTTCACGATATCCTGAATTTTCAAATGCCGAAGACTCTAAGGGCTTTGAGATCCTTCCTTGGTCTAGCTGGATATTACAGAAGATTTATAAAAAATTATGCCGATATAGTGAAACCGCTGACTAAATACCTTCGTGGAGAAAATGGAAATGTTAACGCGAAAACTTCTAAAAGTATTAAAATAAATTTGTCCCAAGAAGCACTCAATGCGTTCGAAAAAGTAAAGCGAATATTAGCTTCCGAGGATGTACTGCTTCTGCATCCCGATTTTAATAAGCCATTTGAATTGACGACTGATGCTAGCTCGAACGCTATTGGAGCAGTGCTCTCACAAAACGGTAAACCAATAACAATGATTTCACGCACACTCTCTTCGACTGAACAAAATTATGCAACAAATGAACGTGAGTTGTTATCAATTGTTTGGTCTTTGCAAAAATTACGGCATTTTCTATATGGTGTCAAGAACATTGAAATATTTACAGATCATCAGCCTTTAACATTTGCAACTTCTGATAAGAATCCAAATGCGAAAATAAAACGATGGCAGGCATTTATAGCTGATTTTACTCCAAAATTTCATTACAAACCTGGTAAAGAAAATGTTGTGGCGGACGCTTTGTCTCGCCAATATATGAACAATTTTAGTGAAACGGATTCGGAAACAGTTCATAGTGAAATATCATATTCAAGAACAATAAAATCGGTCACCGCTCCAGTGAATCAATTTACCAATCAATTAATTATTTCTAAATCTTCAGATGATAGCAAAACAACAAAAATTTTATTTCAACAATATAAAAGACATATTATAAACTATACCAGTATTCGGCAACTTTTGGTAACTCTGCAAAACAGTATAAGCCCTAGAGCAGTAAACGCAATATATTGTGATTTGAGCACGTTGGCAGAAATTCAAAACGAAGTTCTTGATCACTTTCCATCAATTAAATTTATTCACACAGAGAAGATCGTAATAGATTTGACAAACAAAAATGATCAACTGGAGACATTACATTTAGAACATAACAGGGCCCATAGGTCCTTAAATGAAAATTACAAGCAAATAACGTCGGAATATTTTTTTCCTAAAATAAAGAAAATGCTTCATTCAATCATAGGAAACTGCAGAATATGTTTGGAAAACAAGTACAATAGAAAACCAGCAAAGCCAACGATCGGAGTATCGCCAATACCAGATTTCCCTGGCCAGATACTTCACGTAGACATATTTTCAACTAATGGAGTTCATTTCCTTACTTGTCTCGACAAATTTTCCAAATATGCGATTGCCCTTCCAATAGCTTCAAGAACTATAATTGATGTTAAAAATGGTTTTTTACAAATGCTTAATAGTTTTAAAAATACTAAGCTTATTGTTTCTGATAATGAAAGGTCTTTTCAATCAAATACAATTAAAAATATGCTTAGGGATTTCTTTGGGATTGATCAATTTTTTGTACCGCCTTTACATAGCGAAAGCAATGGTCAGGTTGAGAGGTTCCACTCAACATTACTTGAGATCGCCAGATGCATTAAATCGCAATATGATGTGACCGATACTTCCGACTTGATACTTATTTCCACATACCGATACAATAATACTATACATTCTGTTACGGGGAAAAAGCCCATTGATATTCTTCAATCTCCCGTTCCTGTGAGCCTAAGAAGCATAAGGGAAAGATTAATTGCTGCACAGGCAAAGATTGGAATTAAGACGGTCACTGATAATAGAAAATTTAATGCGGGAGATACCGTTTTTGTGCGACGAAATAGGAGGTTGGGAAATAAGTTTGATAAGGTATATTTAGAGAAGGTTGTAGAAAATGACTTAGGTACTAGAGTAATTATTGACGGCAAACAAGTTCATAAAGATAATATTAGGTAAACTGAAATTTCCATTCATTTTGATATTTTTTTTTTTCTTCCTTTTGTTTTTGTTTTATTTAAAACTCCCAATATATTAAAAACGAGGACGTTTTATTTTTAAGAGGGGGAGAAGTTAACATAAGGTTGTTGTACCATTTTTTAATATTATTGTTAATTGATAATTAATAACAAATTTGTATTTCAATTTAATTATATTGTCATTTGTAATTTTTAATTGTTAAAAATAGTTATTAATAGTTGTTTATTTTAATGTTAACATACTTTTGCCGTTCTGTTTAATGTTCATACTTGTTAAAATTCTTGATTACAAAATTAAGTTACCTTATAATTATTTTTTGGCTTTGTCAATATTTTTCAATTAAAATATAATTATTATTGAAAATATTCTCAAACTTAAAACACGTCTTTTATTAACGATCATATATCTGATCATAAATTCGTGTCTTAAATAACTTATATATAAATATATATATATATATGTATATATATATATATATATATATATATATATATATATATATATATATATATATATATATACATATATATATACACTCACACACACACATATATATATATATATATATATATATATATATATATATATATATATATATATTAACTATTCTTAAGTATAAGGAAAAGGACATCTATCCAAAATCACAGACGAGTTGGTTTAGCGATTAATGAAATGCCGGGATATGACTAATAACAAATAATACATTTTTTAAATTCTAATTGTCCATACAATTATTTGGGAATAATATATTACATAATAAATTTAATTATTAAGTATTACTTATTTTATATATGTTATAACCACACACACACACACACACTTACATACTTACATATGATCGAGTGTATCTTAACAACGTGTGTTGAAACAATTTTTCTTTTTCTTCTTTGAAGTTGCATTTACGTTTACACTCGTCAATTTTTGTTGATGAAATTTTTCATTTTTTAGAGTTTGCAATATTTTCTATTATTTTTTATTGTGAATATGTTCGAATGAGAGAACAAAACGACATGAAAGTACACTCATGCATACGTATACCAGTTTCTCTTTCGTCTTGCACCCCTCGCCAACAAATTAATAATTGATTCAAGAAAAAGAATAGAATATCGTTTCATTAATATTTCAAACAATAATTTTTATTAAGTTTAATTCCACTTTTAACATTAATAACGTTAAAACAAGGATTTAGTGTACATATTCTTTACCTAAATATTTACTTTAGAAATAAATTATTATTTATAAAAAAATTATTAAGAAAATAAATAAAAGAGAACAAAATTAATTACAATTAACTATTTTCGATATGTACTAAATAGTTGGAAAGTTTGCATCGGATTTATTGTTTTGAAATCTGTATTTAAAAATTCAAAAATTTTATATTATTATTTTTATTGAGTTTCTTTATTTCATTTGTCGTATGTATTAAACTATAAATAAATACGAGTACATATTTGTTAATCAATCTATCAACCAATTAAGGAATTAATCAATGCAAATATCTTTCAATAATAATTATTTTGTTCGTGTTTTTAATTTTTTTTATTTGTTTGCTGTTTTTTTCATAAAAATTTGTTAACTCGTATTATATGCCACACCTTTCATTGCGATATTTTGCCATGTACGTTCGATAATAATTAAAATGTAAAGATGCAGTGGTGGCAGATCGTAAAAGAAAGATTTTAATCAAATTTATTTGTATTTAGGAACATCGCAGTCGTCCATGATACTGTGTGCGACAGTATCGCAGTGAAAAAAAAATGGGAGTCATTCGCAAGGAACAACATTTTCATTGCTTCCAAAAATCCAACAGTACACGTTTTCAATTTCTTAGGAACTCTAATTGAAATATTTCTATAAAAATATGGATTATTTCAATAAAACTTTTAAGTTTGATTTAAAAATATTGTTTTTAAATAAAAACAAATATTCATTTCTTTAAATCTGCACGAAAACATTATATTTCGTTAATAAATAAGTGAAGGAATTTCTTTCACATAAGAAAAAACAAATCATGACTAGTGGCGAATTTGTACTCCTTCCACATGTGAAATTTATTCACAGTCAATCAATTCTAATTTAATATAAAACTATTTTCTTTGCAAAAAAAAAAACAAAAAGTATAATTTCTAACATAATGAAGTCAACTTCCCAATCGGTGAACAGGAATCAAAAAAAAAAAAAAAGTGGGCGCAGTGCAAATTAATTCATTAAAAAATTAAATTAAAAAAAGCATAGTGTAATCCACAGAGAATTATTCGGCATAGACTGTGAATTTTATGGCAAAGCTTTCAAACTTTAAGATACTGAGGGAACACGTGAAAATCGATCACATTTAATTAGATGAATCCTTCATTAAAACGACATTGCTGCAAGGAATTCGACTGTAGTGCTTTATTCTCCAGCGAGTCATATTGATCTAAAGATACGTATAATGGCACCTGACGATGTAACGAATATAGGAAAAGTATTCAGCACTTCTTATTCTAATAGATAGATCAGTCGATGAAAGGGGCTCTACTAGTCAAGCATACTGGACCGCGATATAAAAATTATAAACTTATTAATTCAACTTATGACAGATTCGCACATAAAAGCGCTGAAATCTCTGAATAGTGGGACACAAATGAGCCTTGACTTTCGACGCGTATCAATTAATTAAAGGATGGTGGAAACATGCCAACCACTCTAAGATGTAGAATACGATATAATACGGTTGGATAGATCGACAAATTGTTTTGTTATTTGTTTTTAAAATGAAAAAAAAAATATAAAAAAAAATTAATCGGAAAAATTTTTATTTTTATTTCGATTTAGGTTTTTGTTTCAATTTCAAATTTCAGATTTTTGTTTCTTATGATATTTTTATTTGTGTAAATTCTATTGAAAGTTTTTTCTTGTAATTTTATTTCGTTTTTCCGTTTTGTTGGTTTCGTTTCTATCAAATATGTATCTATTAACTATTTTCTATTTTTATTTGATTTTACTTTCGATCAAAGTGTTTCAATTTATTATTTTCCTATAGGTTTCTTTAGATTTTCGTTAATTTTTGATATTTTATTTAAAAACAACCAAATTTATTTTAAATAGTTTATTTCTTTAAGGTGTATAAATGTCTATTTGTTAAGATTTTCAGTATTCTATGATATTGTATTAGTTTAATTTTTCATTTGTTATTTTAAATCTAAAAAGTAAATGTAGGAGGGGAGGCTATTAATATTATTGTTTTGATTTAGAAATGAAACTCTTGGAAGAGGTTTTTCTTTTGTATAGATTTTTTTTCATAAAAGAAATGGTTAACAAATATAAAAGGCAAGATTTATTTAAATTACACTATTCGACTAGTATATAATTCTCGCTGAAACTTCTAACACATCTTATCCAATAGAGTTTTTATGTTCAAAACATACCGATCAAATATTTTCTTCTCATTTTTAGCTTTTAAAAATATTTATGTTTCATTTTTGAAGTTACAATGAAAAGTAATTAAGTCCTTAAAGATTCTGTAGGGAGCCCAATTAAATTTTTAAAGAGCTTTTGAGTGCGAGGAGAGTCCTCTTATCCTTAGACATACACCCTCAATTATGTTGTTTAACAATTAACTTTTCTTAGTTTTGTGAAATGCTAGAATTTCGATCCGTGATAAAGAACTTCTACAAATAAAGGTGAACGCCTAAGAAATGCCCTAAAATGTACAGATTTTCCAATGGCAAATGGCCGGCTGAATTACGATCGGTTAACCTTAAGGAAAGCACTTTTATAGCAATAATTTTCAAATTGTTTTCACTACAACATTTTTTATATTATTTTTGTGAAAAATGTACTAAATTAGTTTTCTAAGAAATGTAACTATGTAAGAATCGTTGAAAAAATGGAGAAGTCATACTCAGTTTTGTGACCAAAATACTAAGGATTTATGCCATAGTCGCTCACACCAGCACCATGGAGCCAAACTTCATTCGGCTTCTTGTGAGTTCACAGCTGAATGAAAACAGAAACACACACTCTAAAAATAAACAACAATTTCACTCAGATGCATGAAAGAAGATTTAGGTCGCATTGCCTATTGAATTGGAATATTATTCTCTTCAATATGTATAAAAAATGTTTGCGTATTCAAATTAATATTTTATAAACAGAATTAATATTATTTTTTCGACCGCTAGGTTTAAATGTATTATATTCAATATTTCGATTCCTCTAGGGGCATCTTCTACAGGAAAACTATTAATAAATAACACACACACATATATACTTATATACAGAATTTCATTAAAAATAACGTAATCATGTGTGATGAAGAGTGAGAAAGTAATTGCTTCTTTTGCTTAAATTCATATTAACATCTATACATTAATTCATGCAAAACCAACAGAAGCCAATTCAATATTGGCCCTGTGTTATAGCCATGAATTTTTCTCAGTGCAATACCATTGACACATGCAAATAAACACTACTTCTTACTCATTTCTCTCAGAGACCATTTTGAGGCGATGTTGTCTACTCATAAAAGTCCCTCCCACTGTCTTTTGAATTTAAACACAACATTTTACAACAAAAATTGATATAACTCATGCATTTTTCTAATCAATTTCTATGCATTTACATCTGATGGGGTGCTAACTTTTTTAGACAAATAATAAATATAAATGTTCTCAGCAGCAGTTACAGTGTCAATAGTATAAAATTTGCTGTTATAAAGCGCGTCTTAAGCTTAACTTAATATCCATCAACGGATATTATATATATCAAAGATATTCGAAATATATACCCCTATTTACCTCCTCTTTAATAAGTGTGTTTAGGTTTCAAATAAACGCAGGACATCGCGGATGCGCGATAATGTAATAGTTCACTAGCTCCGCTCATTTTTTCCAAGCAGCCAACAATACCAATTTTCGACTGGTCGTTCGTTCGGATCACAATATTTTAAGAACTGCCCATGAAAAGTGCTTTCCACTAAAGCTGACTTTTAAGGTCCATACTTTTTGAACCCATTTCCACTGAGTTTTATTCAGTCCAGCCGGTTTTTGAAAGAATGGAGCACAGCAATAATTAGGTTAGGTTAGGTTAGGTTGATTGGAGGGGTGTGATAGCCCATGTCATACGACATACACTTAAGCCAGTAAAGGCTTGTTGTGCGCTCCCTTTAATTATCAGACACAAACTGCCAGAGTTCTGCGGCAGGATTCGAACCTGGGACCTTCGCACTACGAGTCTAGTACACTACATACTAGTCTACGAAGGTCAGCAATAATTAATTGTAAGAATTTTTAAAGATATTTGCTACAAAAAAGGACTCTATGACTCTATTGGAATATATGTATTAAGAGATGAGGATATTATTGCCCCCGATTAGCGATATGTTTTATATTTAAAAAAAGGTATTTAAAAATTGCATCTTTTCATATATATTAAAATTTAAGAAATGAAAACAAATAAAAAAACTAGAAAATAATAATAATAATAATAAAATAATAATAATAATAATAATAATAATAATAATAATAATAATAATAATAATAATAATAATAATAATAATAATAATAATAATAATAATAATAATAATAATAATAATATTAATAATTTTTAATTTTAATGCTTATATATAAAAATCTTACATTTGAATTGTTAATGAAAATCTTGCTAAACCGTGTTGGCTTGCCTTCAGGTTAGTAATCTTAAATTTATAATAGTCATAATATTTTATAACTAGTAATTTTTGCAAAATTAATATGAATAAATTAATATACATATAGTAAAATAAAATGCTCTCCTAAGACTTTATTAATGGTTCAAAAATTGAGCTTTAAAAATTTATAATAATAATAATAAATAATAACAATAATGATAACAATAACAGTAATAATACATTTTTGGAAGAACTTTCTAAAACGCAACTCAACGCCAGAATATAAAGAGTTAAAAAGTTTTTTTTTTGCACACAAGTTCTATTGAACATAAAAGACAAACTTTAACACATTTTTTTAAGAATCTTGTTTTGTTGCACATATCAATTCTAGTGTTGCATTTCATTTTAGAAAATAATGCCCTTAATATTTTTTCAATCTTACAATTACTTTTTTTGTTTGTTATAAATTCTTTACAAGTCTACACGTTGTATAACTAACATACATACATACATATGTGTATAGTCTAAAATAATTAATAATATTTTTTACAACTTATTGTATATTTTTTATTTCATATTTTTTAATATTTTCAGTTGAAAATTATTGTAGTCCTTATTAAGCATGCGCTTTTGAATTTTTGATGAAATCAATGGTATAGGATTTAGAAATGAACAAAACAATTGTCTGAAAAAAGAAATATTTTTAGGTTTCATCTAAAAACTTCGTCAAAAAACTATATAAAAATTTTATTTGCTCTGTGTAATTTTCAGTGATTCCAAACATTGCTGGTGCGGTACTCGTATCGTGTGAAATTTGCTTATTGAGCAAAAATTATTTTAAAATTGTTGGCTTTACGTCAATAGAAAAGAGCGTTAAGTGAAAAAAACAATTCGATTTCATTAAGTATGTAAGTGAATTTGAATTTAGCAGGAAGTTGCATAGTGATACTACGTTCAGACATGCACCTTAATTGAGGCAATTGAATTTTAAATTGAGTTATAGTCTTTGATGTTCACACATATGTAATTTAGCTTAACCAATTAGCATTTGACAGATGCATATGTTTTAATTAAATAAAAACGTGTCTTAATATTTTAAATAAAAGTATTCGTGTGGCATAAAAATATGATTCTGAGATCTATTTTTAAATACTTAACATTGAAACTAATCGTTTAAATAATTAGAGCTTTAAACAAAAAATACTTGGAAGAATATCCCAAATATCTAATTTCAATATTAAGTATTTAAAATAAAGATTTCGTTTTTCATTTTACCTGATGAATAAAATTATTGACACCCAAAGGGGTTGTAATTGTATATGTACATGTTGCAAGAAAAATAGACTAATGTCGCGAATAAATTATTTGTTGTGCATTTTGTTTAAAAGCATTCTAAGCCTTCTATGATTATGTGTTTTTTGTAATATTTATATGCGAATTCTCATATTGTATTTGATTCATTTGGCATAAACATCGAGGTTGAATGTTTTCAAACTGGTTAAAGTTCAATGAGGATTTGGTTTAGCGACAAATGAAATTTCGACATATGAACAGCAAAAGAGACAATAAACAATACATTTTTGAAGTTGTATTTTTAAATATTTTTCAAAATATATTTCTTATTCATGGCATTTTATTTTGTCGCTGCACAGAACAAGGCGAATTAACAACACGGTTGTCAGATTTCTTTTAATCTCCATCGTCAAAACGGCAAGCGAAAATCGACAGAAGTCACCAAAAATGTTTTTTAAGTGGTTTTCAAAAGAAAAACTTGATCAAATAGAAGTAATATTATTTACAAAATTTATTTAATAAAGATCTACACTAATATCTAGAGAAGAACACAATTGTAAACTAAAATGTGTTCTTACTTACATACGTATATAACATCGGATGTACATGTGTACACACAAATATTCATATAGTTAATTTAAATAATAGTAATTATAAATAAACATCTAAACACCGTTGCTACTTGGATCAATCAACATATTGAGAGCGGCTAAAGCCATTTCTTTAAAATGAAGTACCCGCTCCATTGCTGTTGAAAATTCGTTATAAATTTGAAAAAGCTTCATATTTTCTGGTAAACGACTGAACATTCTCTCAAAATTGTTATATGATCTGATGTTTGATCTACATTTCTGACATCTTACAGTTAAATATGAAGTTTAAATTATTTGTGAAAAAATAATTACTATTGTAGGGGATAATTATTTGCGCTGCTTCCTACGTCAATGTGAGAAGATTGGAATTCCAGGCTTAAGCGAAGAATTTTGTTAACAATTGCTCTAGCTTTGAGTATTCTTTTAAATTCCGTCGGTTTATATTAACGAAAAATAATATTTCAGCCCCACTTCACTGCTCCGAAACATTTAATGGCAGCCGCAAATGACAATCAATAAGTTCATTTAATGAGAAAAATTAAGTCATCAAAAAAGTCACCATGTCGCCGAAAATATTTCGACTCCAAAATAACTAAAAAATCGCCACATCTGACAGCCCGGAGTGGCAGCATGAAGCCAGGAGACTAGTGTACTGAAATGAAAAAATTCTTATCATTTATGCCGTTATGTTTTCCGATACAATACAAACAAAACGTGTATTGTTATTGTGTCGCTCTATTATTTGTGCTGTCACCTGGTAATACAATTCGCCTTGGTACGGAATTTTTCCTTCGTACTGGACATACGTACTTCACAATGAATGCATGGAGAATTTGATAAAATTTATGATGCAATTGCTCAATTTATTAATTGAGTTCTTGTATGTCTTAACTGCGAAAATTTACTAATTGTGCAATTAAAGAGCATGTCTGAACATAGTGTCCATTTTCAAGAAAGTGTGTAAGCATTTAAGTGTTTTGAATATGTATGGTAGTTAATATATAAGAGTATCTTGTTTTTCTAATAGAAACAATACTTCTTGGTAAATTAGTAATTCTATTTATTTTCTCTAGTCTGTAAAAGAGTTTATTTCGAATCAAATCTTGTTTTGGAATGTTATGAAATAGTTAAACAAATGGAACTTGATGAGACATATTTAACACTGAGAAAGCTTCTTTTCTGGAATATGCCAAACATATTTTGTGGAGGAATCAGCTCCTACCACAAGAGTCCAACTACTCCAATGGTTGATTTCGTTTTAAATACTGATATTATTTTGTTGATCAGTTTTCTATAAATTCTTTAAGTCTGTATAAAAAATATTACTTTTTTCTACTTAAATAAACATAAAAACAATGTTTTAATAATAACTACATTAAATATAATTCACTTTCCTGAATACTTATTTATATACAAATACAAAATGCATATTTTTTAAATAATTTTCATATCCTATACTTACTCGTAATTCACAAGCTTATGTTGTGTATAATCGTTTTGGATTTTTTTTTAAATTCTATTTTAAATTAACATTTAGGCTTTAACTAATTAGTACTAACTGTTGTATATAATTATTTATATGTTTTACTTTTATGTCTTTAAATGTTTTAAAGCGCTTCATTTGAAGAATTGCAGGGTCCAATATAAGCAGCAGCATTAGCCAGATCCGTACCTGTAGTGGACAATGACGAAGAAGCAATAGCGGCGGCATTGGTCGTACTTGTCATATTTTGATTCGTACCTGAAGTGGCAGCTACATTTTTTATAGCACTTATGGTAGCAGAAGCAACTGATTCTGCAAATGGCGGTTTAGTGATCATTTCAATTTTGGGTTGATACTAAAAAAAAAAAAAAATTGTGAAAATCAATTACAAGAGAAAACCATTAAAATATTCAATTTGAATTTTTATTGTATTAATAAATGTAATTTCTTTCACTTATCTAGTTCTAATAATCAGGGCATATTATATCTATTGAATTTTTAAATCAATTTTTTAATTTTCTCCTCCCAAAAGCTTAAGCAGAGTCCGTTCTTGGGTCAATATATTTGTAAGAAGTTTTTCTTTAATAAATATAGAAATTAGGAAAAGCGTAGAACTATTATTCATTCAGTTATTTAAAATGAAATAGTTCCACTTTGATTTAAAAAATGTTTAACTAAGACTTAAACCTTAAAGAATATTAAAAATACAAGTTCCTGAGAAACGAAGGGAACTATTTATTAACACTTTGATCCGCTGGTGCTTATTTTAAACTTCTTAGGAAAATAAGTTGATTAAGAAATCTTGGTTGAAATTATTGAAATTAATCGAGATTGTACCCATAATATATTTGAAATTTTCAAATTTGTTTGTTGTGGCTTTAGCTGTTCATATTTCGACCTTTCATTAGCCGCTAAAACATATCGTCACTGAACATTAACTAGCTTGGAAACATTTAACCTCATATGTTTATGCCTAAACACTCAAATACAATATGAGAATTCTCTATCGTATATGATTATTACAAAATACATAATCATAGTAGGCTTTGAAACTCTAATTGTTTAAACGTTTAGTTGGGGAGAATATCCCAAATATTAAATTTTAATATTTCGAATATAAAATAACAAATTTATTTTTCGTTTTGCCTTGTAAATACAATCGTTGGCATCCAAGGCAATAATATAGGCTAATGCCGATTATAATTGTTTTTTGTGTTGTTTTTTATTAAAGCATTCTAAGACTCCTATGATTATGTGCTTTGTAATATTCATATGTAATAGAAAATTCTCACATTGTATTTGAATGTTTTGGCACAAACATATGAGGTTGAATGTTTTCAAACTGCTCAAAGTTCAGTGACGATACAATAGTAGTATTATAGATGACATTAAACAAATTGAAGTTTTCGCTCTAAAAGTTTAAAGCAACACGTATGTACTCAGTGACTCACAAAAATCTTGGTACATCCCTAATTATTTTCGAACATTTATTATAATGGAACTGGCCTTCGTAGACTAGTAGGTAGTGTACTAGACTCGTAGTGCGAAGGTCGCAGGTTCGAATCCTGCCGCAGAACTCTGGCAGTTTGTGTTTGATAATTAAATTAATGAAAAACTGACCTTCCTAGACTAGTAGGTAGTGTAGTAGACTCGTAGTGCGAGGGTCCCAGGTTCGAATCCTGCCGCAGAACTCTGGCAGTTTGTGTCTGATAATTAAAAGGGAGCGCACAACAAGCCTTCACTGGCTTAAGTGTATGTAGTATGACATGGGCTATCACACCCCTCCAATCAACCTAACCTAACCTATTATAATAAAATTATATGAGGACAATTCTCTAAAACAACTAAACTTTTTTTATTTTTTCTCCCATGTAGGAATAAGCGTTACCTTCATATCAGATTTGTTTCTAATTTTATGTGTCGTGATCTTAAAAAATTTTATTAATGGACACTTCTCACTCTACTTTTTAACTGTATAATGCACTTCAGAGAAATGTGTTACGATGCAAATTTAGAATAACGGTTTGTCACAGAGATGTATATACATATATTTAGCAGAGATGTAAATATTAGTATAGGGTACCATGTGTTTTGCGGCATATTATGTTATTTTTTAAGCTATAGAAAACAATTTTATTTAATTAACAATTGAATAATATTCAACGAAACAGAATGTGAAGTTATTGGCTACCAAGAGTTTTGTTAGTCACTGTATGTATGTTTTTTGAACATTGTGAACTCGTTATAAAATATACATACATATTTAATATTTAGAATTTAATTCAAATTATTTCGTCGCTATTTATTCTCAATTTTTCAACAGTTCCCCCAGCGAATCAAAGTGAAAAGTGAAATTATTGCGAAAGGTGCATCAGAGAGAAGGGAAATAATTTGAGAGAAAAAAATATTCACGACAAGGGTGGATGTGAATGTGCCATCAAGATTATGTGATCCATGTCGCATATAATGATATCATGCAAGGTTATTGCGAGGAAAAAAACAGTAAAAAATTCCTTCAAGATTCCACACGAAGCTTTTTGCTTCTCCAAATTGTTTCAGCTTCCCCTATTGGAAAACTTTTCATTTATGTATACATTGACCATTTTCCTATACCATGTTTTATTCTTAAAGAAATTTCAATATACATACGTGTACTTAGTCATCTTACCTCTTGACTTTCATCGACCGCTGGTAAAAGTTCATCCGTTGAATTGGGTGTTAGTGGACTTGGTGTAGCCATGGTTACGCGACTTAATGTTACACCATGTTGCATTGAGACAGCAGTATCGCCAATAATTATTTGCGGCTTATATTGACTCAAATGTTGCTGATGTTGTTGCTGCTGCTGGTGTTGTTGCAGACGAGCCAAACGCAGTTTCATCTCTTGACGTATTTCCTTCTGCTGTTGCTCCTTTTCGAAACGCATCATACTATAGCTACGTACGGATGAACTCGTACTGTGTACCGACGCTAGACTTGGTCTTCGAGAACCTGCATTTATTTCAATTGTCGAATCGTTAAGAGAACGAAATAAACGGAAGGAGAGAATAAAAATGTAAACATAAATTAAATAAAAAAACAACAAAATATTAATTGAAATTCCAATATGGTTTTGTTTTCTAATAATAAATACAAATGGAATTGAAATTGAAATTAAGCGGCAGTAAAAATTGCATTTGTTGATTTAAATTGGAGTAGTTTTGAGTATGATTTTTTGTACTTTTGGAAAGCAACAAGCTAGGAAGGCTGTTTCAAATCCACAGGTTGTATGTAAAAATTTTGTAACACATATGAATTATTTATAAAAGAAAATAAGAAGTTTTAATAAATTTTGTTTTCGAATGCAAGATGCAGATAGTTTTTTCTTTCTTTTTTGCAACACTTCTTATTATAATTTAGGAAAAAAGCCAACATATAATGTGAAAATTTTGGAAAAATACAAATAAAATAAAAAAGAAAATTTTAAAAATCGAAAAGTACAAATTACAGGAAAATGTGTAACAAAAGTTTAAAAACAAATTTAGATTTATTATAAAAAAGATACATAAATATTTTGTGTTCGGTATTTGGCAATGTGTGATTTAAGAAAATTTTTTGATTATTATTTTGTTCATTAATATTATTTTAAGTTTATAAAAATTCTAATTTTCGTAAGAAAAGTAGCAGTTATAACAAAAAATACTTTTATTTATTTAATTCCGAATTGTTTTAATTTGTAAAATTTTTCTTTAATAGTTAATACAAGCAGTTTAATATTAAAAAGTTCATTCTTTTAAAAAATATCACTCAATAATAAAATAAATAAGATTTATTATATTTGCTTTATTTAATTTATTTTTTGTTTATTTACTTAAAAAAACTTGGACTTAGTCACCGCCATATTGCTTTTTTATGATCACTAACGCATTTTCTAAAAATAATTTTTTCTTTTTTACCTTTTGTTTAAACCTGTATGAAAGTGTTTTCTGTTAAATTTAAAAAAATGTTCCACTTACATATTATGATCAGAAAATTTCAATTTATTTTTCAAGTTCGATCTACGGTGAAAGTTTTAATTGTTTGTGTTCAAGATTTTATCGTGTATTTCTTCTCGAAAATAAACCAAACAGAACATTAATTAAACAAATTAAAGTAGTAACAAGTTAAGAGAACAGAAATAGTTATAGAGTTAAAACATCGATATGAAATCAGAAGGCAGCAAATAACAAAATTTACACTAACACTAGTCTAATTAAGTACGATTACTCATACATACTTATTTTACGATAAAATTAATTTATTAATATTTTCTATTTTATTTTAATTTCATTGTGTTAATTATTGGTACAGAGTATGTTTCTGGAGCATCCAGTTTATATTGAAAGCAGTACGAGTATATATGCCAATCCCTAATAAATATTTAGGTATTTGATAAAACGATGAGTTTCTTAACATCGAATAGGGGTTCAGAAGTCAATAGGAAGTAGGACATCCTACTCAACATAGATATATACACTATGAGTAGGGTGCCAGGCAGAGGCCTATTTTGAATGCCGAGAGATGAGTTTCGGTGATGTGTCATTTTAGATGGCGCTACTTGGGAGAAAGATATTTTTTCTGAAGATTTCTTGAAAGTGAAGATGGTTCGCGCTACATTAGATCGACCCTACACAGAAAAAATTATTTAAAATATTAAAAAGATTGCAGACAAACATATAGTCTAAAGTAAATTTTATTATCAGTTTTTTGTTGTCCCAGACAATTATTAATTGGAGTTTTTAGAAAGCAAGTAAAAATAATTTTTTTTTCAGAATTAGCAAAATTGTTTACAGATACGAATTCAAACATGAGGTTTAAAAATTCAAAGAATTTCGTTACTGATAATAAAATCTAATTTTTTGTATATATATTACTAATAATAGGTATCTAAAGCACATGCGGAGTGGAGTTGTTTTATAACGAGCTCCAGGAGATCGGTCAATTTTGTTCGTAATAACTGGAGTAAATATTTCTTTCATCTATTAAATTCTATACTATCATATGTTTATAAAATATATGTATATGTATATAAAAGGCCCTCTAATAAGGTCCATGCAATAGCCCAGCTGATATGTAAGATGGTTGTTAAACTCTATATATAAAAATATAAAACAATTTATCATAAGGAGTTTGACAAATGTGTTCTTCGATTCGTCTTGTATAGACCTTACAAATGGGCCTTGGGCATATACATATGTATATCTACTTGCAAATTTAACTTATATTATATTTTTACAAGGTATATCATAAGTAGTAGCGGTGACACATATGCTTTTTTTAACCAAAAACTGTCAAATTAATTTCTTTTACAAATATGTATATATACAATATTTCTTCAATTAATTTTTCCACACAGAAAAAACTAAAGCACGATTTCAATAGTGAAATCTGCAGATTCAATTGATTGTGTAATTAAAATTCAATATACGACGAAAATTTTATATTCATGTAACTAAAGTTGTAGGTAATTGTAGAAAATTTTCAAATCATTAGAATAATCAGATTACAAAGACAATTAATTTTATTAACCAAAGAAAAAAAAAACAAACAATTACTATTGCAATCAAGAATCTTCAAAGTATGATTGTTTTTGAAACGAACAAAAAATTAATTACCAGACTATTCTTTTAAGACTTACACCAATTAAATATTTAATTGGGCCAATTACTTTTTTTGGTCTTTAAAGAATAAATTTAAATTCAAAAAAATTATATAAAATTTTATTTTAAAACACAATAAAATTAATTACAATTAATTATTATTATTATACATATCAACCCATATATTGGTAGAGCAGCAGATTTTTACATGGGTTCTTACATTTAATTTAATTTTACATTTAATTTGTTCTATACATACATAAATGTGGGTATATTACATGTGGACATTCAAAATTAAATTTTTAGTTGAGACAACTTCGCTATATATAACTTTCCATTGAATCCCTTATAGTTTTATAGAAAACTATAATATAGTTCCGCATGTCAAGTCTGATGTATGTTAAAAACAATTTAAAAGTATATTTAATGGCATCTAATAATTTAAAAAAATATACTATTTAATTTCGGAAAATAGGATTGAAATTTCCAATTATAATTGGTTTTGTTGTAGAAAATATTCTAAGCGCACAATTAAATGTAATATAATAAAGAAAATCGGTTTAAATTTGACATTGCCTTGATCTAAAATAAATAAAATAATCAAAAATAATTTTATAAAATTCCATTTCGACAAGTGTTCTGTGGTACAAGATACATACATACATACAATTCATAAAATTATTTTAATTTTTTTTTTTTCATTAAGTCTTGCCAATAAGAAATTAATGATAAAAAATTATAAAATAACAAGCGAAACATTAAAACTATTTATATTTTATTGATATTTTTGATCAAAAAAGTAATTGATTCAATTAAGTTAGTAAATAAAATCTGTTTGGAATTATGATAAACAGAAATAATTGAAGAATTTATACATTAATTTTTTTCTGTGCAAACTGTAAGTGAGAAAACATATGTGTAATAAAATAGAGAAAATATTATCTATTACGTTGTTGGAAAAGTAATTTCGTATTTATCCAACAGAAGAATTAAGCTTATATTTCCTCTGCCAATATGCAGTGAGATTGATTGGTAATTCTTTGACCATTTGTTATTCACAACGAGAAAAGGGAATGGCTTTCCGAACAACCCAATATTTGTAGGGCGAGAAACGATAATAAAATTCACTGTTGTTTTTATATATATTATATAAATGTGCCTTGATATTTTTCGATCTTATTGTCATATAGTTATAAATATTTAATCAGTTTTGAAAATTTGGCGTTAACAGGCGTTAACATATAATTGTATTTTTGTACTGTGTACTTAAAAAAAGAATTAACCATGCAAGTTCGCAAATACCATCCTATTTGAACTCTATGATAGGAACATTTCCCCTCCCAAGGTTCAAATTGTTCACCAGTTATAACAATGATAAGAAGTGTAAGGCTTCTCAAGATTATAGAGCTGTAAAAAACCGCAAAATAATACTTAAAAAATTCCTTAATAACAGTTATATTTATTTTCCAAAGTGATATAAAATATATGAAATTTATATATAGATATCAATATCTTATAAGAAAAAAATCCTATCTGTTTCAACGTTGCCCAACTTTTATTTAGTATTAAAAATACAAATATTTACTCCGGGTATAACGAACTCGACTGTATTGCAAAAAATGACCCTAAAGTTGAAAAATTCGGGGAAAAAACTAAAAACAGCTGATATCCTTCATAATAATTCACCAGTGTAAAATCTAAAATATTAATTAAAATCATTTGAGATATTTTCTCAATTAATCGCTTCACAACGTTTTTGATTATTTTGAACAAGCCCTATCAATATGAATTGCGCAAATCAACAGCTGATCACACGTACGCTGTCATATGAAATTTTTCATGTATAGAGTTTTACAGCTTCAGGAAATAGTGGATGATTTTTCTTGCAGAGATACATAGACCTTTATCAATAGACCTTGGTTTTGATCAAACCGGTTAAAGTCTACTGATGCATTGGGTAGCGCCAACGAGCTCTCAGACATATGGGTAGTCTAAGTTCTCTTTTATTGACATTGCTCTCTTATAATATTCACAGAGTATGACGAAGGTTATCAGTAACATTCGAGTACCTTCTCAAATTAATCCTGATAGAAACTGGCACACGTTTTTACGTATAACCTAGTCTTCATCAGTAGCATTTTACCTAATATATATTCTTTCTCAGGTCGCATAGTTCGTACACAGGCAGTTCTGAGCTCTTTTTCGAATCAACATGCAATCAGACCACTAATCTGGAAATTGCATAGACGCGAAAATGAGAAAAAAAATATATAATTGGTAATAGTGAATTTGGGACTCATTCGAAATTAGTATATGTAAGCATTTGTTCGTATTCTTATTTCATTGACGTTAGATGAAGAAGCCAAAAGACATTATACTGACACGCAAATAGTTGAATAAAAAACTTATGAACATTGATGATGGAAGGGTAGTGGACCCTGAGAACAGCATGTTTTTTTCTTTCATTTAATTACAAATATATATTTTTGTTTTAATAACGAACTAAGGACTGGTTAGATAAATAACTCTGAGAAGTAGCTCTGACAAAGCTACTTAAGTATATTTTTGTTAAATAACTTGCCCTTAAAGTCTAATTGATGTTATGGACAACTGCATCGGCAACAGGCAAAAGAAAATTCAAAGGCACTAAAAGAAAATTAAAGGAATGAGAAAGGAATGAAAAGCCTCGTTAGTCCAACGTTGATGTAGTCGAGCTGCACCGTATCATTCCGTTAGCACGTTTGTGCATTTATAGAATATTTAAAAATTTGTCATACGTTATGAAAAAGCATCAGCTGTTCACAACATAGTGAAGGGAATTAAAAATGTGCAAAATAATGACTGTTTTGGAGAAAAAGTATCACAGATGCAGAGGGAATCGAAACAGTATATCCAAATAAATTAATATTTTACATTTATATTTTATATTTATAATAAGGAAATAAATATGTATATACAGAGAATTCGGATAAACTCATGAAAGTATTTACCTTTTAACATACAGACACTCCATCACTGTCTTACAAATGTCACGTAACGATGTTACAAACAAGGCAATACAGGTGGAATTATTTCGTCTTGGTTATGCATTTTTATATTATAATATTACTATTATATTATCGGCTTTGTTATAGTCAATTCGCCTTGCATATACCTTATAAATTGGCCTTGGGTTGGAACCTTCCAACCAGCGTTGCCGTTTTGGTTATATATGTCTAACCAAATATGACTACTTTTTTTCCAATATGTAGATGTATATATTTTTATCAATTCTTTTAAATTTAATTTAAAAAAATTTGTTACTTAAATTTCTAAAACTATTAATAAGACTGAAAAAATCTCTCAAAGTAGAGAGAAATTTAGAAGGAAAGGATAAAATCGAAAAACAATCTTTAAGCTGAAAAAATACTTAATTAACTAACCGAAACGAGAAAAAAATAAGACCATAAGCAAAAAAATTTAGAAGAATATCTTTAAAATATCTATAAAATTAATAAAGATCAAAACTCCGTATTAAACCAAATTATCGCAAATTAAAAGTAATAATTTTGTTTGAAAATACGAAAGAAAATCAAATAGGGTAAATTTGTAAAATCTAAAAACAATATAGTTGTAATTTGTATAAAAAATAGTAAAGGGCAGTAAAATTAGCTACAAATGGAAGAAAATTTAGAAACGAAATTGTCAGTCGCTTCGAAAAATGCAAAATGTAATACAATTTTAAGTTTCCAAAAAAACTTTCTATTAAACAGAATATTAATTATGCAATTCATATACATATGTAAGTAAATGGTATATAAGATACAGCGTAACCGAACGCTATTTTTTTTTTACTTTATCACAATTTTTTTCAATGTCATATAACAGTGAAGTTAGAATTTTGAAATCAATAAGATTGCGTTTGTTCCTAATACATATGTTAGTTACCTTTTTTACATTTTGGTTGTATTTAAACAAATTTTAGTTATATTATATTAAAATTGGTTGGGATTGTACCCATAAAATATTTCAACTTTGCAGATTTGCTTGTTGTGGTAAAAAATAAAAATATTCATGTCGAGTATAAATTGTTTACTATGCTGTTTTTTATATAAGAATTCTAAGCCCAGTATGTTTATATACTTTGTAATATTCATATTGTTTGTTTTGGCAAACAAATTTGAGGTTGAATGTGTTTTCAAATTGCTTAAAGTTCACTGACGATTTGGTTTAGGAAACCATGAAATATCGACATATGAACAGCTAAAACCACAACAAACGAATTTGAAAAGTTCAAATTATGGCTACAAAAAATGGTTCGTCCTGTCAACACCGGTTCCACCTCCGGTACATTCAAATTCGGTAATCATTTGCATTGCTTTTCATACACCAAAAATGAACAGCTGATACATTACGGCACAACAACGTTCGGCTAACGAGGCCTTTAAATCTACTCTTGATACACAAATCAATTCTATCAAATAAGTCGTCCTTACTTACGAATTTAAACTTGTGGAACGTTTTTAAAAAGCATGAGGGTCCCCTGTAAATTCAGTTCTGTCTGGATTTGAATATAGATAAAAGATATATACTTATGCTTAATATTAGATTCATGTTTCATTTAATATTAAGAAGTTAAAAATGAGCATTTTGCGTTTGGGTTTTTAATTTTTAATATATTTTTTGAATACAATATTTGGAACCGTTCATTTCTATAGCCTATCAACCTTAAATTTTCTATAATGGCTACCGTGCCCTTCTTTTGGCCAAGATTTTATTTATTTGTAATATAAATTCAAAAAAAAAAGGCAGAAAAAACATACATACACATCAATTAAAAAAGAATGATTAGAGATGTAGGACGACAGATCTTAGAATTATGGAATAAACATAAGCATTAAACCACCATCAAGAATCATACGAGTATGTACATCCAAAAGATGATATTTATTAAAGGAAATTTAATTATTATTCACATAAAAATGCAGTTAAAGTATTGTTATTGTAGTTGATTCACAAATTAATTGAATAGAACACACGCACACAAGCACACAGAACACAACATCAATTAAAATAATGCAGAGACCTTTTTGCGAAAATTAGCAACAACAATTAACTAATTAACTCTAGAATATAAACAACACACACATACATACGAGTACATACATACATACATACTACTATCATAAAGGTAACAAACTTGTTTTTATTTGAATTTGTTTAATGTTGTAACGTAAAGGAGACTGATTTGTTTGAGAAAGAAATAGAAAATGTGTTTGAAAGTTTGTTTTTAGTAATAGTAGTAGTATTTCAATGAAAATGGTAGGAACTGTTTTTGATTTGAGATATTTTTTGTGGTTGTACATTAAACTAAATAGATTGATTGATTAAAATTTTGATGGTTTAGTTGGTTAGTTTTGATTGTTTGTGGTTTTGTTTTTTTTTAAGAAATGTTTACCGCAAATCTTGGGGTTTCACTGGCCGGTGTGGGAAGTGCACCAATTTCTAAAAGACCATTATCTAAACTATTTAACGCATCATCATCGCTACGATAATTATCAACTCCATTAAGGCCCAGCAATGCTCTAACTCTATCGTGATTTTTAGTTTTGGCCGGCGATAGTTCGAAGCTCAACAAATGACGCTGATGATTCAATTGCTTTTGTAGGTGGCGCGTCATCGATAGTGTACTATCGCAACTTTGACTACCCGGATCTGAACCGTTCTCGTCTAGATTATCTCGAGAGTTGGCACTGCAACCAGCGCCGGAGGTTTGGCGCGATGAGACGCGTGACGCGGCCGACTGTTTAGATAAGGTTGTTAAGTGACACGATATAAGCAATATGGCGGCTGATCTAGCCGCACCTGTGCGTGATGTTGAGACGAGTATGCCTTTGGAACCAGATGTCGCACTACTATTGCCGCCTACGCCTCCCGTTGACGAACGACGATTACCATAGGAACCGATTGATCCGCCACTAGAGCGCATACTTGAACGTGAGGAGGGACGACCGGATTGCACTGTCAATGGAATACCTGGTAAATGTGAAGGCATATCAGATTCGCAATAACCAAACAGTAATATAGTTTTTTTTTCTTGCAATAACATTTGATAAATAAAACAAATAAATAATAACAATTAGGAAACACAACACAACACCACATTGAATATAAGTTCCAGTCAACGGTTGCACTCGTATATCTAAACCATGGATTAATATTACCTGTTTCGCTTGAATACATTATAGGTGGCGGTAAATTGGCATCACCAAAGTTGCGATGACGCGGATATTTTGTTTTACTAAACAGATGCAGCACCATGCAGATAAGACCAGCCAGTACCCCAATACCTACACATACGCCCAGCAATGTTGGCAAATCGGAATTCAATTCGTCAATATCTGTGGATGAAAATTTATAAGTGAATTATGGCCAATGATATTCAAAATACCTTATTATACAAATTATACTAGTACTAACACAAAGGAATTTATTAAATAACAACATGACTTGTTGCATTAACCAGATAAACCACATACACATATCAACATTTCAAGAGCTACGCCCATAATCGTCCTACGGAGCGGAATATTCGCATTAAGGTGGATAAATTTTAGTCCTCTGGTTTAGTAAACAATCAAACAACACCTGTACGAAGACGAACAACAATATCTCTTGAAAACATTGTCGCTGTCCGTGACAGCAGTCAATATCGCGGTGCTCACACGATCTCGTCCCTTCGCAGACCACCACTTGGCGAATTTCGCGTCGTGAAAAATGTACCCGTAAAGGATTCAACTGACTCCGAAGTTAAATGGCCATAGACAACGACGGTGTTCGCTTAATGGACCCTGCAGCAATTGGAATCTGAACTTAATTTTTATTAAAAAAAATCATCTTCATTAGCGATGAGGCCCATTTCTTGATGAATGCGTACGTCAACAAGCCTCCAACTTCCAATACGTGTATTTTGTTGTCGTCTTTATAACATAACAACGATGCCAGTTAGAATATGGGGAATCTTTTGCTTTTTACGACCTTTTTTAACCACCTTTCAACCCAAGATGCTTTTGAAACACAATTATTTTTCAATAAAGCTTTAAGAATTTATTTGCCGTATAAGGATTTTTGTATTTGGTGAAGTTTTTTCATGTAAGTTTTTCCTTTTAGTTTATAAAGAAGAAACTTTCTGCTCAATAATTAATTATTGTTATATATTTTTACTGACTCGTAGCTTTTCATTTAAATTCCGAAAATAGTTAAAGCATTTGCTTGTTAAAGTAAATTTTTGCACATACACAAATTTCTAGATCAATTTTATTAATTATTCCAATAATTTTTGTTCAATTAATAAACAATATACATATTTAATATATTTTTCAACTATGAAAAATATTAAATTAATGAAAATATTTCATTAGAAAGCAGTAAGAAATTTAGCTTAATTTTTTTTGGCTTTAAATTTCCCTATATATCCTTTTTAGCGTTATTTCAAACATGATTTTTCTTTATATTATTTTAATAGTTGGTCGCACATAAGCATATAATCTCATAATTGAAGTTTGAACGAAAGCTTCTTGCGATGTGAAAATTTAGAAAGTGCTAATTTTAGTATTCCCTAAGTCACTCACTCATAAATATCATGAGGAACTTCCACCATAACTAGGGAGCTAGACTTTAATATACAAGTAGGGCTTGGTGAGTACATAATCAGAAAAATCTGAAATTGGGATTTCTCCCAAACTACCAACACTAATCTGTAGTAAAACGTATATTTGTAAATTTGTGTTGGTGAAGAATGTTTTTGCTATATTATAGGCATAGACAGGCTTTACTGGGGGCTCAGCTTCGCGAAACAAATTTTGTGCCCCTCACCATAATTTTTCTTTCTTTTGGAATTTCTTTCTTATAAATGGAAATTCCCCGCATAAAAATTCTTGTTTCCAATTTCGGCTCTTGATAGTACTGAGACAAAAATGATAATCGAGTTCTGGCCTGCCTCAATGCCTCTCACTATAGTTTCCTATAAATAGACGAAATCTACTTCTTAAAGAATCTCGTTACCGTCGTTAGTGAAAGAGTCTTTGTCTTCGCAAATTCTAATGATTTGATTTTTATGTACAATATGAGCTTTAACTTGATATTGACAAGGATATCTCTAGCTAGGACCAACCATACTTCATGGGGTGCTAAATTTTCTCTTGGTACCATCAAGGTGCCATCTTATATTTAGGGAATAAATTTCTAAATAACTGCTGACTAATTTTAAGAAAAAAAATCTAATTTCATGGAGGTTGCAAATGTTTTTTTTTTTTTGTCTTACTTTGTGTCAATTTAATTAATTTCTATGCTTGTAACAACAATAGGTGATGTTATAAGTGCCAGAGAAAATTAGAAAATAGTTTGTCCCTTAAGATCATAATTCCCAAGCCATAATTCTTAATACAATTTGTATTGAGTAAACTATTCTACTACTAGATGCGTCAAAGTGAAATTAAGTAAAATTTAATACTCATATTAATGAAAATGTATGTAAATGTGGAGATGAAATTTCGTTGCAATCTACAATTACTTAAATAAAACTTGCTCATCTTGTAATAAATTGTAAGTGTTCTCCACTCATTACCAGCAGGCGGTTAACTGTGTGTTACCACTTCTGCCACTTGCTGTAGCTTTTGGCTGTATTTAGTTTTTTGGAATGGCACACTTACTTACCTTGAGTACAGAATACTCGTCGTGTCGGCTTTGTATAGCTAACAGAATGGAAACCACTCGCACACTGACACATGGCATTATGGCGCACCTGAACACAAAGGGAATTCTCATCATTGTACTGGCATGTCTCATCGTAGAAACATTGTTCGCCTAGTTTTTTAGCTAATGAAACGATGGGGAGAAAAAAAATGGTAAAACAACAGGAAATACGAAACATAAATAAAAATTGAAAACAATACAATGCAATCGAAACCGTAACCACTATCATCACCACCCCGCTTTGTACCCAACATGAAGATTTCAATTAATCTGTGTGAGATTTGAGTAAAAGGTGGGTTGGTGGTTTGGGTGGCAGGCTGACTGCTTGGCCAAAAATTTAAATTGCTTACGCTTATCGCATCCCCTGGTCAAACCAAGCTGCACCGGATAATTTTTTTCACAGCCGCATGTATTTGTATCCTTTTCGCAGGTGACATGCAAGAGAGTAGACTCACACTTCAAATTGTTGCACGGAGCTCCAATATATTTACCTAAAGCTGAAAAAATATCATTAATTATAAGTAAAGAATGTGAAAAGACTTTAAGTAATTGTGGACTTAAAGTTTAAGAGGAGTCTTTAATTTCACAAAATGTGTGAAATCTTAAAAGGGACAAAGTCTTAAGCAAAATTGTATACACGTACGAGTATTTTTAATGCAAATTATCACAGAACGAATCTCATTTCTCGATTAAGGCCTTTTAGAAATATTTGAAATCTCCTTTTTTGATAATTTAAATTCTCCAACAATTTACATACGATCATCGTACAATGTAATTTTTTCCCCAAAATTAATAATTCCGGTACTGAAACAAATATCAACTATACATAAGCAATGCTTTATAGAAAAAATAGGCGTATTCCGCCTACTTTTATTGGCACCCTGAGGTAATTTTAAAGATTGGACAGAAGGTGACTTTATCAGCAACTGCTGAATAGGAAATAATCAAATATTTAAATAAAGTTAGTGAATCACACTACTGGTTACTAATTTTTGGCGTTTTGAGCTTTGGTTTGTGTATTCGGAGACTTATAGTAGAATTGTATGATAGATAGTTTTCTGGGACATTTTACCCTACCATGCTGCTGTGTAAGTGGAGTTTTTTCGCCCCTTTTCACCAAAGAAAAGTGATTCATACATCAAAGATTTAGAGGATTGATTGCAAGACTTCTCATATTGGATTACGTTATGCAGAACCGTCAACCAAGAGGAGGCCAATCCCCTGTGTACCTCGTAGCCGTTAATCATTTAAAAATTTCACTTCTTATATTTCTGCACATTGTTTTTGTATTGGTGGCGGTTATGTGTAGATCATTCTGATTAAAAAATTAAATTTAGCTGCGCAAAATTGGTGCAAACTCCTTATTCGTGTGCTTAAGAAAAATAATTTTTTGTATATATATATATATATATATATATATATATATATATATATATATATATATATATATATATATATATATATATATATATATATATATATATATATATATATGAGTGTGTGTATATTTGTCAGTTAACTGACCAAAAAATCATGCAAGAGTAGATTGTACAGCCAAGTCTAAAGTCTTGCCTAAATACAACAACATGATAATTTGAATTTGAGAGCGAGTAGCGATAATAAAGTCACGAGCGTTATAATGCAACTTTTCTAATTAATGTGTACTAATACCTTCTTCAAATTCAAATGCCCGCTCATTTAGATGATTGTAAGCACTGCCATATGTACGTTGTTCTTATCCGGTAGAAAACAATTTTCAAAGAAGTAGTGAAGATTCTGATTTTTCCTATGATTTTAGCTTGTCATTGCAATATATTCTCTTTTTTGGGTTCGGTTTATTGGATATTCGTCCCACTATATATTTTACATGGTATTGTATATTAAAATCATCATTGTTACACAATTAATTTTCGTTCACTTAATTTAGATTTTATATTGATATTTTTGTCGATTCGATTTGGACTTGGTACGTTTTAAAATCAACGCGTTTACAACCCCAACCACATAAGCACTTAAAACAGTAGCGGCCCTAAGTTAATAGTACATATATAGAGCATCTGTGAGAAGAAAAATCACGGTCAAAAAGAATTTCTTGAGAAGTCATGAAGATGCAGAGATTTAGATGTAGAAAAAATTCAAATTAGGAACATTTACACTTAATTGGATTAAAGGCTATCTATCTTCAGTGTATAAGAAGAGTACATATTTATATTTTTTTAAGAACATAGTATTATATTATATAACGAAAAAGTTGTTTCTTATTTTTTTAATGTTCGAAGTTTAGCAATGTATTTTCGACTTGGAGCATATTATCGAGTTAAACGTTCCTACCTATATCCTTCTACTTTGCGGAAGACTGAATGAACTATAACGTATACAAATATCTTTGCAACTTATTGATTTTCCCTCGAACACACATATGCCAATTGTAGCGGAAAATATAATGACGATTTTTGTACCAGACATTAATACGTGATTCATAATTTAATTCTATATGTTGCGCAAGAAGCATTTCAATTTACGATTTTTATATTTAAATATCCTTTATATGTAAAGGGCAATTTTTTAGACTTTCACATCTTCGACTTCCGTTTATAAATGGCGGAGTTATACTACAATCAATATTTCGGCGGCCAATTTCTTCGCCAGACTTCCATTTAAATTTCTAAAGGACGAAGCTACAAGAATACATTTTGAAATAAAATAATATTTTCCAAATCAGTTCACAAAAGATAGAGTTGTGCGTGTACAAACATTAAAAATAAGGACGAAGTAATAATAACCTACTTTTTTGAAGTCGGTTGAAGAGGGAAGACTTATGCGAGTAGTACACACATCAATATTTGCTTTAAATTTTAGCGTCTGTTTACAAAAAATCATAATATTGAAGAATATCAAAATGTTTTTGATTTTCATCAAAAATATTGAAACAATTTATTATATGGAGGCACTGTCATTGTAAATTTTAATTTTATTAATTTTATTACGTGTGACTGTAAACTAAACATTGTGCCATTTTGTGCTAAAAAACAAAACGAAGAAATTTTATAACATTTTGCCGATGGGAAAAAAAAGACATTTTATACGTAACGGAAGTGTATTGTTCATTATCGGCTTTATGAAATGTGAAAAGCAAAGATTATAGTCACAAAAATATAAAAAACATTTAATATATAATATTTTATAGGGAAAAATTTTAATTTATAGAAAACAATATATTCTGTCTACGCAAAATTTTATGTGGTAAAAATTTCGACAAAGAAATTTTATAATTGAATTAATAGAAGTATTTCGCTCTTTACCGCCTTTATGAGATGTGAAAAGCAAAAATATAAACAATTTATAATATATTGTTTTGTTGCAAAAGTTCTTATTTATAAACAACACAAAAAATTTTGCCGAAGGAAAATTTTGTTCAAAAAAATTAAACAAATAAATTTTCAACTAGATTATTTTCGTTTTCCTTATTTTTTTATTGCTTAGCTCAATGAAATAAAAACACTTTTATTTCTTTGCTACTAATGACTAGTTCTTATGACTATCTTTGAATAGACGAAAAACATTTGCCGACGGAAATTGTATGTCCTTACACTTTAAAAACCATATATGGCAGAAATCAAAATTGATGTATTGCATTGACATCGTCCGTCACATGGCATCAATGTTGTCATCAATACAAACCCAAAGATTGAGGCTAAATATTGATGTATTTTTCACCCGATTTACAACCATATGTTAGAAAATTAATTCCAAAAAAATATTTCGCTATTGAATTGTAGAGAGATGCAAAAAAAAATATCTTCTCATGACAATTATATATAATATTATATGTGGTTTGGCATAAAACTTGCTGAAATTTATTAACTTACTCGAAAAAAATTGATAAATGGATAATATCACATAAAAGTCCTGTTAGTTGGCCACAAAAACCGTGCGATTTAAACAAATCACATTATTTTCTTCGGGGGATGTCATATGTCTAATCTGTGCCGATAATAACAGAAAGACAACAACGAAATACCGCCGAAAGTGCTGCACATCCAAATTATACCATGAAAGATATTTTTCCTTGTTTTATTTATATTTTGAATTCGGAACTTTTGAGAAAATAAACACCTACTTTTGCCTTCAGGTGCCTATTTGATAAATGCACTCGACTTCTTTGTTTTGAGAGCGATGTGTTCATAAAAATTGCATTTCTGTACTTCCCATATGTATTTCATTATCATTTATAAATGCTTTTCATACAATTTCAAATACTTTCACACAAGAATCAACATAACTAGGTCATTAATTTAAAATTTCATTATAAATAACAATAGAAATCCCACATCAGTATATTTTACGATATGGAAACCTTTTATCTAGAGTTTAAAATTCAAGTGCAAAGTACGCATATATACGAGTATAAGAGCATGTAATTTTTGGCAGCTTTTTTTTGACTTAAGTTAAAAAATCTATAATCCTTTTATTGTCCATTGTTTGATTTTATTTATTGCCTAAATATGTTATCTGCAATAGTCCACTTTTTTTTGGTTTGCAATATTTTTGAAATATTTGCATATTTGCTATAATTCCTTGAACTTTAAAACAAAGGAAAACCGTATTGTGATTATGAGCATTTTATTTATATGTAGGAGGGCAATCGGTACAGGCTCTTTGCTAGAGCAAAATATGGTTTCCTGCATATTTTCCTAGTGAAGTTACAGAGCTTCAAGGGCTGCTAAATTTAAGTAAAGAGGAAAACGAGGCAAAGATGTTTTAACGCAATTTTAGCTGCGTGTTGATTTGAAAAATATAATGAAAATTTTTCTCATATATATATATAAATATATATATATATATATATATATACGTCGAACTTCCATAACTCGAAAAAAAACATACACATGAACTCTATAACTCAAAGAATTTTGCTTGTTTAAATGGTTTTTTGTTTTTTTTTTTTTTAGTTATGGTTTGTTTGTTTTACTCTATTTTGTTGCTTGAACAGGTTTGCATATTTTACATGCTATTTTTGTGCATTTTTTCCGGGAATTACAGATTTGTTTCTTTCTGTTTACGTACATACATAAGTATCAGTTCTATGCATAATTCGGACTAGATGATAAATGTTGAAATCGATTTTTTATTATTGTGGCAACTGATAAGCACTACAAAGCTTTAAGTACATTAGAGTTATTTTTTATTGAAAATAACAAAAAAAAAGTAAAATGTCAGTCACTTATTTCAGAATATATTACTTAACGGTAATTTTGTAATTACATACATACATATATTAGTACATATGCATATTAAATAAAAATACATAATACAAAAACCTTTTATTCTATTTTGACAAAAAATTCTGTAACTCGATGTCTCCGTAAGTCGAATTTTTTGTTGGGATAATGGTGATTCGAGTTATAGAAGTTCGACTGTATATATGTAAATATATATACATATATATATATATATATATATATATATATATATATATATATATATATATATATATATATATACTTATATATAAACCGAAGGTAATTTCATTCCATAAAATACGTATATAAATTCGAGATTTTTATTTAATATATATAAAAATATACATATAACTTGAAAATTCTCTTGATAGCGGTAGCCGCCGCCGTAAAATTTTATATGTTTATCTATCCAACGCAAAACAAAGCAAGTCGATATCTTGAAAACTAAGCAAGTTATGACCAAAAAAGTCAGTACTAGAACTGGATACCTTTTTCGTCATATCTTGCTTATTATTGGCTTTAATTTAAAACTTTTTTTTACGGGTAGGGAGAAGCCAATTTCGACGAATTCGGAATTAAATGTCAATTTCAAATCCCATCAAATATATTTAGTTTATGAAGCCAATTCTTTTCAAATATGTATGTATATATGTATATATATATATATATATATATATATATATATATATATATATATATATATATATATATATATATATGTATATATATATATATATATATATATATATATATATATATATATATATATATATATATATATATATATATATATATTAAACATAAATTTATTAAGCTTTTATCTTTATTCTTGAAATTCTTTAAGAATTAATTTAAAAACTATTCAAACTCAATCCACAACAAAAAGTTTATTGAACAAATTTTGCGCAAGAAAACTTGTGGGGTGTATAGTATATGTAGTATTCAACTTTTTCAAATGACATTTTAATTTTTTATTTGCTTTATTTTCATACATACATACAAGGGGGAATGGAATTGTGTATGGAATAAATAAAATGCTAGTAATAAATATTTATTACAAATTCATGTGCTTCTTATTACATCTGCACAAATATGACTAAAATGTCAGTTTTTTCGATCACGTTTAGTCTGAATCAACCGCAAAATATATATTTATAAATTATACTTTTCCTTGCCAGCGGATCAATTATAATTATTATTTATATTTAAAACCAGTAAACCAAAAATAACTGCCTATACACGTACATGTCAGCCAAAAATATTCCACTATGGAAGGAAACTTAAAGCCAAATTTATTTTTAATTATATCAGGAAATGGCAGCGGATTACTATATATAACAGGTGGTCTAAATACAAGTATATTTTTAAGTCATATGTTATTTTGACACTGATAGTTTTTTTTCAGTATCATAGCTCCGCGGACCAAAATCAGACGCTCGAAAAAAATTGAGAAATATTAAAAAACAATCGGACATTCGAATTTGACAGAAAAAAAAATTTCTTACGAAGCGCATTGTCAACAAAAAAATTCCTCATATGGGGATCGGAAAATCTGCACGTCATTGCCCAGAAGCCTCTACAGAGTGACAATTTGGTGTAGGTTTTAGATTTTTGGCATCATTTGCCAATTCTTTTCGAAAATGGTGCCGGAAACGCCTCTTCAGTCAACATTGACTGCTACGGAGCCATAATTACGAAGTTTTTAAGGCCTTAACTTGGACTATCTTCAATTTCAGCAGAACAGCGCATCATATTACACTGCTCATCACCGTGTCATCATAGCTCAATTAATTGTTAAACATATACTTTTATTCGGACCACCCGGTACATACATAGTTTTCTAAGAAAAGTTTTTAATTTTTTCGAATAAATCTTTAAAAATATATATATTTATCGCTCTAATATAAAATTTTAGCTCCCTTACAGGAGTGCGTACACTAAACTTTCGTTTTTCTCTTTGTAAAGGAAAAAATTTTTAACAATTTTTTCTAGAAAAAAACTCCATTAGACTATGAAAGTTTTCTTGTGGAAGGTCTTACTTTAAGAAGAAGGTGTAAAAGAGGCTTAAAAAGGAGTACATAAACCACGTACATTAAAGCAACGAAACCTTTCACATGAAAAGCTTAAAGTGGCGTTTAAAATCATGAAAGCTTTATCGCTGTAAAATCTGAATAAAAAATAAACGGTATCCAAAGCACTAAAAATAATTCGTTTGGAATATATTCGTGGGGATCCTGTTACTTCTGTTGTTTCTAAGCTTCATCTATTCAACTCGTTCATAACTCAATATGAAGCATAAGCTTCAAACACTGAGAAAGCGAAAGTGTGGAAATTATATAAACTCATCCGATGCTTAATGAAATCATACATAAGGCCAGACATAAAGGCCTAAAAAAGTAATTTAAAACTTCTGATGGAGTAATTACGACGTTCTTTATGTTTCACATATTTTCACTACAGCACAGTTGCCACAAATCTATGCTCGAAAGTATTGTTGGAAATACATTATTGTTCAGCTGGTATGATGCGAGGAAGTTTTCAATACATTAAAGGAAATCACTCTTGTTTGTAAACTGCCCTTGTAGATCTAGTAAATATGGGGCATATGCTAGCCAAGTCTATTATATACTTATGCTGTAGCTATAAGGAGTTCGATATAAAGTTCGATTTCCTACAGGTCTTGTATATGTTTACAATAGCAGTCAGGGATGGAAAATTTTACAGTAACATAAATTGTTTTATGCTCAAAACTAACGTTTTAGTATATTGAGTTATTTAATATTCTTAAAGTAATTTCAATTTTGTATATGAATATAAGTTAAAATGCAAACAATCTAATAATAGAATGTTACATTTTAAGTTTAACATGAGTATCCGAATTTATCTGTGTCCTTTTTGGAGCATTGTAACTCTCAAATAGCTAAACATATTTTGATTTAGTTGCCCTAAAAATGTTACTCTAAAAGCATTTCAACTGAATTTATCATCTATATCTAATTACTTTTTGTAAAAGAATATAAAAAATACTTTCTTAAGAAATTAACTTTAAATATGTGTGTATAAACGTATATTAAAAAGACCAGCTATTTCAGGATTGTCTATGTTTTCATATGATTAGAAAGAAAATTTTATGAATTAAAATTCTGTAATAAAGTAACAATTATAAACAATCATCTTACGTTAAATTGTCGATCAAAATAGAAAGATATGACAAATTTTTCGTTTGCTAAAGAGCTCGACTTTTTATGATTTATTAGATTTTTTATGCTGACGATACAACAGACATTGGATATAACTTTTCGATAATGAAGAGATAACACATTCCATCCCTGATATCAATAAAATTTAGTCTATTAGTTGCCAAAACATTCCAGGAAAGAGTGCCTACGAAATTTTACGGCACCGATAGCCTTTACTGTAAGTGTCAACGGCAGCTTTAAATTGAATATGACAATAAAACAGTAAAGAAAATTATTTGATATGAATCTCCAATAATTGGATGAATTAATTCACTAGAAAATTGATCACAAAATCAGTTCGTTCTATGAATCTGTTATTTTAATGGCTGCGCTATCATACAATTTTTGTCTATAGCACAGACTGCGTTAATATGATATTCTCCGGCACAATTTTTTTTTTTCAATTTACATAATTTTTTTTTATTTATTTGAATACTTGTACGTCAAAAATAAATGCTAAACACACTCATGCTTCGGACAAAAATCTTTTGCCTATATCCTAGACTTGGAAATATACCACCACGAGTGATTTTTACTATAATTGTACGAGCTCAAGAAAACTATTTACCAATTCTGCCTCTTAAGGTACATATATTCGTTGCAACACTAACGAAAGTGCGAGTATTTAGAAAAGGATACTGAAGCACGCCATCGAAATTCATTTATTTCAAACTTATTTGTTGCGTTTTTATTGTACTTACCAGATTTGTTGTTAATTAAAATTTCGTATTCATCAAGATCGTCATCGTGGTAAGTGGAATCATCATCATCAAAATCAGGCACATTGGCGGCTTCACGACGCATCAACAAACGTCGCTGGTAGTTGGTTAAAGTGTCATCGGTAAAGAGTACAGAAACGGGAAGTTTTAAGCTGCTGTTGACCAGCGTTGACTGGCTTCCATTACGTTGCCCCTTATGCATGTCTGCTGTGCTGCTGTTGTCGTTGTGTATCGCTGTTGAGTTTGGATAAAACATTTGATTTGCATTTAACTCCTCCACATGGGTGGTTAAAGTTGGCGCTTCTACGGTGGTTAAATTTGAGGCTACAGCAGTTCTTATCATAACGCCCCAGTAGAAGAAGGCCATCAGAATTAAATAGCAAATGCTACGAATATCTGGATGACCGCTTACATGCAACAGCTTATTAAATTGAGTTTTGCGTTTTAGTTGCAGTGTTGCAGCTTCAGCATATGCAGTAAACATGTTGTAGGTTGAGACACAGCATGTTGAATAGGTCGAGTATGTAGACGAGAGATTAAGATACGTTGAGAGGAGGGGGGAGTCATTGGAGGAGTGTGGTACGGCTACAGTTGAGGTTGTATGAGCAGTTGAAGGAGGCGGCTTGGAGGGAGCTAAGGAATAGGAACATGTTGTTGGCGGTGGTAATATTGATGGTGTTGTCGAAGGTGGTGCTAATGAAGGTAGACGTGTGTGGTGACCATGGCGTGAGTCATTTATTTTTGAATTTCGTTTTTTTAAAACACTGAAACAGGAAACGGATGTTAGCTGTTTGAAATTTGTGTTTTTAATGTAGAAGTTCGGCTGATGGCCATTAGCAACATGTTGCTGCAATTTTCTATAGATGATAAATTCATTATTATTTTTGTTTTTAAAATGGCTGTGATTTTCGTTATGGCTGTCATTGTTGCTTTGATTTGTGGTGGTTGTTTGTGTTTGTGCTTGTCGTTGTTTTTGTTGATGTTGCTGTTGCTGTTGCGGTTTCTGTTTTATTAGTAAAAGTTGCTGTTCTACTTCTTGCTGCTGTTGGTAATGACGATGAAGATGGTCTGCTACATTTATTTTATGATAGTTTGAGTAGTTCAAAACTTTTGCCATCGCTCATATACGATACACAACGACCCATTCACTGAAAATGTTTTTGTTGTTGTTGTTGTTGTTGTTGTTGCTGTATCTCTTTTTCTTTTTCGTTTCAATTTATCTAATAATTGTTGGTTTGTTTGCTTTTTTTGAATATATGAAGCATTTTCTTTTCTTATTTTTGCCAAGTCGCTTCCTGGTTATTTTTGTTCTTGAGCTAGTTGTACCCTAAATGGTCGAGTTGAATGTGTATGTGTGTATGTGTTTCTGTGTTTCTGTGTATCAATGTGTGTAGGTGTTAGTTGTTCTTAAGAGAACTTTAAGCCATTTAGTTCAATTTAGATTTTGGCTGGTGTTCAACAAAGAATTTTATAGAAATTCTGCTGATGGTCATTAGTTTGTCTAAGGAAATTTTGTTCGTTTTGTTTTCCCAAGTTTTAAGTGTCGTTTTGTTTTATCGTTTAATTCGTTTTTTGTTTGCTTGTCGTTTCTATTTGGAAGCCCCATAAGTGTAGTTTCCTTGGCTTTTGTGGTTTTACTGGTTTGGGAGTGTGTCGTTTTAATCTTCGAACACACATGTAGGATCGTTATATACAAAGTAACATGTAAATACAATTTGTCATTTATATCATTATTTGGAAACTTTGGGTCTTTCTCAATGTTGCTGAATGTTGGAATTGCACGTTCGACTAAAAAAAAATTTAATTGTATAAATTAGTTTGTTTTATAGTAGTTAAACGTAAATTAAATTAATAATTAATGTAATGGATCCGTGATGTAAGGCGGGTCAATATTTCAGTTTTCACGTGTGTGTTAGTAACAACCTTTACTATTCCAAAATAAATGATTTCAGAGATTTTTTCCATCTGTTGCCCATTACGTTGGCTATCCACTCGAAACTACATTTAAGCCCATTCAAATATAATTCTAGCAAAAAACCCGACTTCAATACAAACAGACAATCGAACAGATAACAAGAACGATGCAACCATGGATTTGTTTCAATCACAATATAATAAATTTCTGGCTTATATTTCAGTTCCAGGGAAGGCTGAAATAGCTTCTCGAAAACTGCAAGCTACACTTTGGTGTGGGGCCAAACCCTTTTTAACAAAAAAAGTTTCAAAAATCCGTCCATAAATGGACGCGAATAAAAATGGACCACGAAGTATTAGAAAAAAATTAAAAGTATCTTCGTACTGTATGGACTCCGGCTTATGAGAGTCCCTGCATATTTTTTGTGTGACGCATTGTTATTAAAATGAAAAATTACCATATATAGCATGTTCTTGTGAATATCGTTTTCTGTGAGAATTTTAAAACTAAATATTTATTTATTGTTTGCTTTCAGTGCATGTATGTTAATCTCCTTTTAGTATTGGCCAATAAGTCAATGCTAGAGAAGATCTTCCATGTGTTTTTAATTAAATATCAAACTTGTCTTTCATTACATGAAACAATCTCTTTAAATAGTGTATGTGTTACAGCATTGTAAGCTCGATGCTTTTTAGTGCTTTTTAAAAATTTCGACGCGTAAATTTTTCGAAATAGACTTTATTTACACTAATCATTTATCTATTTGCCAATATATTTTAGAGTGGGACAGTTGGAATTTAAAATTTTTTTAAGAAATCTAATGAAATTCCATATGCTGCAAAGTTTTTCTATCCTGCGAATAAAAGAAGTTGAATGCAACAAATTTCATAAAAAATGCATTGCGTAAATCCAGTCTTTGTGTCCGGTGCTTTTATTTTTATTAAAAAAATGACGAAAATAACAAGGAGCTGAAAGTTTTTCACACTATATATACTCCTTTAGCGTTATCTGAATCTCTCTATCGTACGTACGTAGCTCCACATTGAAACTGGAATGCTCACCAATGAGCAATCGATTTTTATCGACATATACACGTATTTATATTAATGGCTATTGAATAGAGTAAAGAAGACTACATTAGCCTACTACACCTGTCGCAAGATGTTCGACATGGGAGAAATATATAGTAGACCAGTTATATAGGATCCAAAGATTGCATTTCCAGGGAATTACAGGCGCACTACGAGCTAGTACTGATGAGGCACTGAGTGCTATACTGCACCTTTTTTCCATTGACATTCACACAGTGCCCATATTTGTCAGTAGTGTAATGAGGCTTTTAGCATCTAATTGTTGGAGATCAAGAACATATGGCCATGCAAGAATTTTAAGCACCTTGCCACCGATCCCAAACCAAGCTTCTGACTACATTGCTCCCCATATGGGCTTTGATAGAGTTTTAAAAGTTCTAATTCCTTCCAGAACTGAGATAACCTCATAGAAAATTGTAGGGATTTATGCTGACGGCTCAAAGATGAACTGTGGAGTTGGATATGGCTTATTTTCAAATGAACTTGATATAAGTTCTTCATATCATAATATCTATGTATTTCAGACTGAAATATACGCCATCTATAAAGCAAGGATTTTACTTTATGACATAAATATTGGAACTTTTGTCAACAGCCAGGCGTCACTTTTCTCTCTGATATCCTTCATTACTACCTCCTTATTGAAACAATATATAGAAGAACTGACATTGCCGCTTAGGCAATGAACAGTCAGATGGGCTAGATAGACTGGCATCTGCTTTGAACATTTCCAATGCGGTATTAGCTGCGATTCCATTTGGGTCTACTGAAAGCACTTCCTAAAAAAGGCTGATAATAGATGTTCGACATATTTAGGGTCGACAGGGTGATCTAGCATAACATGAACCGCACAATACAACTCGTAAGCCACAGTCGTAAGGATATATCCACACTGCTGCCAATATCAACAGGTCACTATATGTTAGGAATACATGCAAGCCAACTCGACGACTACTGCCGCAGCTGCAAGTATATCGAAAAAGAAGAAACAGTCTTTCAGCTTCTCTTCGAATGTACAGTTTTCACAATAAAAAGACAATGATTCCTGGACAGCTATATACTGGAAAATCTTTGCGAAGTATCGCGGTCAAGACTAAATGTAACAGGGTAACAGGGTGGATCTAGTACTCAAAATCATAGGACCAGGATGGGCTGTATGTCGTGTCGAAATGAGGTCATCTAGACTTTATTTGACAGTTTGCGTACAGTAAACTACCATGAAAACCAACGAACCAACCAACCAACATCGAATTCGCTTTTAAATTAAATTACGAAATGACAAGAGTTTCATCAAACAAAGGGCTGATGAGATTCGAATTTTTTCAATTTTAAGTTTTTGTTACAAAATACTTTTTTATATTAAAAATGCCGTGAAATTGCATAGTATCATTATTGTGAGAGAAACGTAACAGCAAAACTAGAAATCAAGCCGAAATATAAAATATTGAATTTGCTGCCTTTTTTCAAATAAATACGCGTTTTTCACGATTTTAGTGCTTTTGATGTTTTAAAGTTGACAACGCTGGCTGATGTGTTACTTTTTTCCGGGTCACCGATTCGAATGCGTGTCTATCGTAATGCCCTTGATTATTTAAAATAAAAAAAACAAGAACTTTTTATTGGTTTTTGTTGTGATGGAAGCTTTGCTTTTTTGTTGTCATTACTCTAGTGACGTGTTTTATATAATTGTATGTATCCTAATGTGCTCCTAACATTTTCATACAGACTTTGCAAGTTTTGCATTTGGAAGTTTTTTGTTTTATCCTTTAAATACTAGTACGTATATTCTGTCAAAAATTTGATAAAATTTGTCTTTGATACACTACCTCGTGATGTGAGTAGAAAATGGAAAAAAGTGAATTTCGTGTGCTCATTAAGCATTACTTTTCTTTGAAAAAAAAAAACATTAGGAAAACCGATCTGGACGAACAATTGAAAAAATTCACGATACGGTGATGGCCGATCGGAGATTGATCCTTTGAGCCATGTGATATGTCTGTGGCTTTAACAATATCTCGCATTTTCCTGATTTTTTTTTCAATTAGGCGTCCAAAAAGTCTAGATGGTGCAAAATTCCCATAGTATACTTATATTAGGCTTAGCATTGGTTTTGGTGGTTATTTTTTTTCCACAAAAAAATATAAAGCTTAATGAGCATACGAAATTAACTTTTTCCTATTTTCTCCTCAATGGCTTTCAAACAGAAACTAAATGACGCAGGCTCTTAAAAATTTTAAAGGAATCAACTGACATATGCTTGTAGACAGCAGCAGTGTTGTCCTTTGAATGAAGAAGCTGCAAATTCTAAAAGTCAATGGATTTATTGAGCCATCCTCGTATTGTTAACTGTTAAGAACTAAACACATATGAAGGCGAATTTTATCGGCTACATGGGCATTCTTTGGCCTCTCAGCAACAACAAAAAACACAAATTTAATTCGCCTATGGCACCACCTTGTATTAATAATGCACCATGGTGAAATCTGTTGCAAGTTGAACTGCATACAAAGAAGGTGTTTGTTAGTAAAAAGAATGTGGGTATAATGAGTTTTCGAACTTGCACTTGCATGTGTAAATGCCATTCGGTAATACTAAGCCTCGATTCAAAATATTTTATTAGTAATTTTTTTGCTTCAGTAAACCAGTAGATTGGTTGGCTAAGAATCTTAAAACACAGAATTGCAGAAAATGCCCACCATAAGCAAATATCCATGACGGGCTCAAAATTGTTAAACAATATCGTTAGTTAATTTTTATTATCATTTAGATTTTATATCGATTGTGCTAATTTATATTATTTTATAAAATTTGTTTTAAAATTTGTTAATATAATAATCAGTCCATACTAGGAGTATAAAAATAAGGACTGCCGTTATCGTAGAAAAAGCTTTACTAGCATAATTTTACATTTTAGATTTTTCATGGCAATCGATAATTTAGGTTCACTAAAATTAAATTTTATAATTGTTAGAAATGGCATCAGAAATTTAGAGCAAAATAAATTTTGCAGGCATACAACTTAGTGCAAAGGCACTTAATGAAATCACTTCTCCTGTAAAATTTTGTATTTCTGCTTTAAGCTTTTTTCACTCTTAAGTTATGATATAATAATAATAAATATAATGCTTTACAGAACCACGTCATTCTAGTTATGATTGCACTGGCATTAAAAGTTTTGCATAAATACTGTGCCTCACTCCGACGTTATTTTTTGTGGCATAGTGAAATGTATCACAGTTACTAAACACTCATGTCGTCTTTTGTTTTGCTGCAATCATTCTGTTGAACGCAATAAAATGTACTATAATTTAAATGCAAATATCAGTAATTTAACTATAATTGCATTATTTTAACTACGTATAGTGTGAAATGGTTTGTTAACGAGCGTTTAAATAAAATGAAAATTTGAAATTTAAAACGATTTACTACGAACAAAAAAGCGACAAAACGAAAAGAATATTAAAGTTAGTAAGTTATCTCGCCTGTAATAAAATGTGTAATTTTATAAAAGAATTTGCATAGAATGCATGTTCATATTTTGTTTATATTCATATATTTTTTTTACTTCTCAAAGAATCTTCTAAAACGTGATTTAATTTCAAACATCAATATTTGATATGCAACAACACATATCATAAGTTATTAACAATTTACATTACTTTTTGTAATACCCTGCTTATTAAATTACGTATTGAGCATATTCATTCGACCTTAGTTAGACTTTGCGTGTGTTGTTCTACATATATGCAAAATCAGGGACCTACAAACTTCTTTGACTATTGAGTCCCTTTGCAAAGCGAAAACCGATTATAACAAAAAATCCCGCAAGAAATATATGTGACACGTGATAAATTTGAGATGTAGTCATTTCATTACTTTAAAAATCATGTAAATGAAAAACTGGAAAAAAATTCTCATAATGGAATCTGTTCTACAAGGTGGCGCAAAGCAACAACATAATTTGAATTGGCTGTCATTTTGTTATAAATCAAAATAGAACTCTGTTCTCATAAAAAGTTTATTTGAAAGTGTACATTGATTGGAAAATAATTATATCGCTTAAATGGCCATCTTCCGAGTTGATGCATAGTTGCGCTCATTTTACGGCATTTTGAATTGTTGCTCGCAAAATATCTGCCTCCAAATTGGCAATTTTTTCTTCAATGCTAACAAATATTTCATAGAAATTATCAGGGTTCTAACGAACTACGGTTATACCGAACTTCTGTTTATAAAAGGAATAAAATATAAAAAAATTCTAAGCCGCCTCAATATTTTATTTACCAGTATTTGATAGCGCTCACGATTTTTGACAAAATTTCTCAAAATGCCTCACGCACCAAAAAGCACAATACAGTACGAACTCGGTAACCGCAACTAATAGAAATCAAGGTAATTGCACTTCTTGAGGTTGTTGCACCCAGCGAGGAAAAATATATAACAAGAAAAGTGATAAATGAAAACATTTTTATGAAACAGAGAGCTTATTTTTTATTAAAATATTTATTTTTTATTAAAATATTAAAATTAAAATAGTATGTATATTTATTTTTTAAACATATCGGTTATTGTTGTCTGCACTTTTTTCTTATTAGTATTTTTTATAATAGCCGTCTCACGAAGCTTCTTCAGAAATATGATATTTTTTATTGGAATATCGTTTTCTTCAGCCCACTGAATACACATGTTAAAAGATTGCATATCAACTGATCATTTTATTTTAGGAGATGCAATAACATCCGCTTCGCTATCATCTGAACTTTCAATCTCGACGGCTTCTTTCTCCACTTCATGATAAGCATCACTTTCGTGCATACATTCATTAAGCTCTTCATTTGTGCAGGAGTCATTTGGTGCAAATTCTTGGAGCGCGAGAATTGCGCGTTCATTTTCAATTTCCCTTTTTCAAAACATATTTAAATGTAAAGTTGCAGTTATAGAGGTCAACATTTTTGGGTAGTTGCAGTTATAAAGGTTAAAATACTATGTTTTATAGTATTGCAAAAATCGAGGAATTGCGTGTATCGAAGGTTGCGATTACCGAGTTTATATTGTATATATTTTTTTTTTAATTCCATGCACATACTTTAAGTGATTTTAGAAGCCTTGAACTTATTATTAGTTCCAGAAGTTTTAACTTAAAAAACAAATTTTAAAAATAAAAACTAGATTATTAAGATCTCTTTTTATTGCCAAAATAGGAAACAAAATGAAAAAAAATTTTTTTTTTGTTAGATATAACCAAAAACGTTAAATCTAATACTACCAAATGAAAATCATTTCTTCACTAAATAATGGTCTTGGTTAAAACAGTTTTGTGGAATCCGTATGAAAACTTTGTCGACCACTGCTTTCTTTCCAGTAGTAATTTGTGCCGTGTTGGAAAAGAATTTTAATCGGCTTATC